>PVJA010054077.1:0-11670 GCA_004027025.1 Myocastor coypus
CACTTTTGTAGCCCAGGCTGGTCTCGAACTTGCATCGATCCTCCTGCCTCAGCCTCCCAAGTGCTGGGATTACAGGTGTGCGCCACCACGCCCGGCAGAACAGCTCTTGAAAAATGCATGCATCTCTATATTCACATGTGTAGTATTTCTGTCACTTTTTTTTTTTTTTTTTTTTTTTTGGCTTTTTTTTGAGACAGTGTCTCGCTACGCAGTTGAGGCTGGCCTTGAGCTCACTTTTGTAGCCCAGGCTGGTCTTGAACTCGCACTGATCCTCCTGCCTCAGCCTCCCGAGTGCTGGGATTACAGGCGTGCGCCACCACGCCCGGCTGTCACTTTAAAAGTTATCATGCCTCAGGAGAATCGGTGTGCGTTCAAGACCAGCCTGAGCTGCATAGTGAGACCCTATCTCAGAAAGACAAAAAAAAAAAAAAAAGTTATCATGCCTCCTACCAGTTTTCCTATTCTGAAGCAAATGTTTTGCTTTCTTTCACCAGAGATTATAAATGTAATTCTACTTGTTCTGCTCAGTTTGTTTGTACGATTCTTTCATTGATGAGTACAGCAGCAGTTTTTGTAAGCAGTGTCCCATGGTATGACCATACCATTATTCATTATGCAGTCTCCTGTCAATAGACATGAGCTGTTTCTAGGTTTGCACTGATAGGAATAAAGTTACTATAACCAGCTATAGTGACTCATACCTAAAACCCACTAAGAGTTCAAGACTAGTGTTACTTGTATCTAGGTGTCCCCCCAAAGCCTCATGTAGTCACTGCAGTGGGCTTCTAGAGTTTGTGGTTAGTTCATGAGCCAATGCGGGGATTAAGGGTGTTAACTACTGCTGGGATTATGGGTATGAGCACCATACCTGCCCTGGGATGGATAGCCTGAATACAATATAAGGAAGGAAGAGGCTTGCCACACCTCCCTTTTTTGCTCTTGCTGTTTTGCTGCCCTCTGCCATCAGTTTTCCTTGGAGCCAGCTGATTATGGACTGAAACCTCCACAAATTGTGAGCTAAATAGACCTTTCCTTCTGTTACGGTTTATGTCTAGTTGTCCTCCCAAAGCATCATGCAGTCATGGGGTGGGGACTTCTATACATTTGAGTCTTGACTCATGAGTCACTGGGATTGTGTTTCAGTACTGATGAGTACACTGGGAATTATAGGTGTGGCCTGAGGTGGATAGGCTAAGGCAGAGAGCCTGATGTAATTTAAAGAGAAACAGAGAGACAGACTAGTACTGTTGCTCTCTGCTACCCTGGTTGGTCAGTTGCCTCTGTCGAGATTGTTGCTGTTCCGCCACGTACTGGATGCTCTCTGCCCTGTTTCACTCAGCCTTGGGCCAGTCGAATATGGACTGAAACCTCCAGTAACTGTGAGCTAAATAAACCTTTCCTTCCTTCATTTTGGGTGTTGGGTATTTGTCCCAGCAAGGATAGAAGAGTAACTAAGACACCTTCTTTAACTTTGGGTGTCAGGTATTTTGCCCCAGTGATGAGAGAAAAGTAACTGAGACAACCAGCCCGAACTACATAGGCCACCTTGTCTCAAAAAGAGAAAAGAGTTGCTGTAGCTTGCTTGCACAAAGTATATGATTATTTTTCTAAAAATAATTTGTCGGGCCCGGCGGGATGGCTCAGTGGTCTAAAGTGCCTGCTTGGGAAAGCTTGGGCAGCTTCAGGGACCGCGGTTCAATCCCTGGCACCACATGCTGCACCAGCCCTGCCCTCGGGGCAGGCTGGGCCGGCCATAAGAATGAATGAATGGGGCCTGGCGGGATGGCTCAGAGGTCTAGAGCGCCTGCTTGGGAAAGCTTGGGTGGCTTCAGGGACCGAGGTTCGATCCCCGGCACCACATGCTGTGCCAGCCCTGCCCTCAGGGCGGGCTGAGCCGGCCATAAAAATGAGTGAATAAACAAATAAAGGTTCTGAAACAAGAAGAAAATTAAAAAAAAAAAAAAAAAGAATGAATGAATGGACAAACAAGTGTTCTGAAACAGGAATAAAAATAATAAATAAAATTAAAAATTCTAAAAAGAAAAAATAAAAAAAATAAAGTTAAGCAACTTCATATTTAAAAATAATAATAATAATAATAATAATAATTTGTCTTGGGTAAGAAAGCTGCCAAGCCTTTTCCCACAGTAGTTATACCTTTTTATATTCATTGTGTATGTGGGGGGGCGGTATTATGCAAGAGTCAGGCTGTTCCACATCCTTGCCAATATTTGGCAATGTTCAGTCATTTTGATTTTGGTAATTCTATAAACTGTAAAACTGTATCTTTTTTTTTTTTTTTGGCGGTACCAGGGATTGAACTCAGGACCCTGTGCTTGCCAGGCAACTTATTGTGGTTTTAATCTGCACTTGCTGGGCTGGGCATGTAGCTCAGTGGAGCAGCACTTGAGGTCCTAAGTTTGAGTCCCAGTACACACACACACACACACACACACACACACACACACAGGCTCCTTTAATTCACATTTTCCTTACAAGAGATGTTCCACACCTTCTCATGCACTTATTGGCCATTCTTCTGCCTTTCTTTGTGAGATATCTGGCCCATTCTTCAGCTAAATTCCTACTTGAGATTCTTATATTTTATTATTATTATATAATTCTTTGCACAGACTATATATTAGTCCTCTATTAAATAGGTGTACTATATTATAAATATTTTCTCCACTAACAACAGTTCACTTATTAACTATTTTTTTGGTGCACCTCTGATGAATATTTTTTTTTCTTTCTTTTTTTTTTTTTGAGACAGGGTGTTGTTATGTAGCCCAGGCTTCATAGTGATGCTCCTGCCTGAGCCTCCCAAGTGCTGGGATTAATGGTGTGCACAACCTCAGCTCATTTTTCTTTTCTTTCTGTTGTTCCAACACTACTTCCTGAAAAGGCTCAACTTCTTCCATTTCATTATGTTGGTGCCTTTGTTGGAAATCACTGCCAAGTCTGTTTCTCAATCTCCATTTTATTTGTTTATCCTTATGCCAAAGCTACCTACATTCATAAGATCAGCTTTACACTGTTAAAACTAAATAAGGCAGTTCTATCTGTTGCCTTTATAAAACCATTTTAGCTATTCTGAGTTCTTTACATTTTCATATATATTTTAGAAGCAGCTTGTCAACTTTAAGGAGAAGCTTGATGCCATTCTGTTTTCTCTTATATAGCGGTCAATCCTCACACTGTAGGGTGTATTATTATTGTAATATTGTTCTATTATTATTGATACCAGGAATTGAACTCATGACCTTATGTTGCCAGGTAGGTGCCATGTCGCTGAACTACATCTCCAGCCCAGGGTTTGTTTCTTTTCTTGTTTTTACTTGGCCCAAACTCATTCTGTAGAGTCCCTTTCTTTTCACACTTTTAATAAAACCTCACTATTTGTGGTTGTCTTGACCAATTCTTTGCTCAGGACAGAAAGACTCTAGAAGTCAGAAGGAGACCCCTGCACCACAAGCCCAGTAAGATACTTGGCACAGCTGGTCAAAAGCAGGCAAGGCCCTATGAGTATTTTTGTTTGTTTCCCTCTTCCACAGAATTTTTTATTTTTTATTTTTCATTTTGTGCAGGGTCTCATTATGCAACTCAGACTCATAGTGATTCTCCTGTTTTCGGCCTTCCCAGCACTGGGATTATAGCATGCACCACCACACCCAGACTCTGTCACCGGCTCAGTGAGCCCCAGGGGCGGGACTGGCGTGGTATGCAGGATAGGGGGTTGAACCCTGGTTCCTGCGCTTACCAAAGCAGGGGCTTAGTCTGCAGAGCTGTCTTGCTGGCCCTCGATTAACTTTTTTTTAAACAACTTTATTTATGTTACAGCTGGCTCAGCCTGCCCTGGGGGTAGGGCTGGCACAGCATATGGTGCTGGGGATCAAACCGATGTCCCTGTAGTTGCCCAAGCTTGCCTCAGCAGGTGCTTTAAACCATTGAGCTATTTCATCAGCCCTTGATTAACTTTTACATGGTTAAAACCTGCCATCTTGGTTATTTACTGTCTGGCATTTATCTTCTTGGCCGGTCTTGCAGTTGATCACTTTGCACTGCTATCTGACCTCTGCCAGGCTTGTGAGACAAACTTAAAAGTGGTTGCTGTGGTAACCCATGAGGGTAGTCTGTGAGCTGCTTGTCTTGTTTTTTTTTTTAATTAATTTTTTTTTTTTTTTTTTTTTTCTTGTTTTAGAAACTTTGCTTATTTACTCATTTTTATGGCCGGCTCAGCCCGCCCCGAGGTCAGGACTAGTGCAGCATGTGGTGCCGGGGATCGAACCACGGTCCCTGAAGCCACCCAAGCTTTCCCAAGCAGGCGCTTTAGACCACTGAGCCATCCCGTCGGGCCCCCTTGTCTTGTTTTTGAAACAGAGTTTCACTATGCAGTTCAGGCTGGCCTTGGACTTCCTATATAGCCCACATTGGCCTTCAACTCACAATTCTGCCTCAGCTTCCTGAGTACTAAAATTATAGACACACACCTCCATACCTGGAATTCAAGAACCATCCACCAAAGCGCTGTTCTGAACAATAATATCTACACCTGGGATGACTTTCTGGCATGAAGTCTGAAAAGATACAGGCTACTGAGGCAACTAACATGAAGTACTTTTAAATCCCATGTGCTTCCTAGGACCCTCTGGGCACCATTCCCAGCCTCAGCTTCCTGACCAAATGAGAAGTTAAGTAGCCTGGCCTGTGACAGTAAGACTCAATAATATTACATAGTCTTTCCCAACTTTTTAGAGTTCTACTTGCAGCTATGTCTGCCTTACCGGTTATGCCCATATGGTAGTTGTGAAACGCATCTGTAAGGCCATCACAAAGTATACTGTCCCGTAATGGCATCTCACCAATCTTCATTCCTGCTCTCAAGTGAACCAAGTGAGGAGCCTGGAAACAGGAATAAAAATGGATTTAGGCTTGGCTGTCAGTCTTCCCCTTGGTAACCTACTGAGAACGATCTAGTATTTCTGTGGTTTAGTCCCCCTTATAGCTCTTCCTACTAGGAGCAGAAGGTAGCCCCTAAAACTAGTGGACAACCCCACCCATCACTCTCCTACCTCGCCATTTCCATATCTCCTTCAATCTTATCTGTTTTGTGTCATATGGTGATAACCCAGTTGTCAAGCTGCTTGAAGCTTGAACTTTCTACTACTAGTAGCAAAAGTTTGAAAAAATAGACTTGGTGTTGCTAACTGTGTTCAATAGGTGGATCAAAAATCCCACTTTCTGTTTTGTTTTCTTTGTGTAAAGTCTCACTACACAGGGGGCTGGGGAGATAGCTCCAAGGCACAAGTGCCTGCTAGGCAAGTGCAAGGTTGTGAGTTTGAACCCCAGTCCTGAAAAAAAAAAAAAAAAAGTCTCACTACACAGCTCAAACTCATAGTGACCCTCCTGTTTTCAGCCTCCCCAGTACTGGGATTACAGGCACATACCACCATACCCTGACTCCATTGACAGCTCAGCACACCCTGGAGGCATAGCCAGCATGGTATGTGGTGCCAGAGATGGAACCCCAGTCTCTGCACTTGCCTTAGCAGGTGCTTAGTCTGCTGAGCTATCTTTTTTTTTTTTTTTTTTTTTTTTTTTTTTTTTTTTTTTGTCTTTTTGAGACAGGGTCTCGCTATGCAGTTCAGGCTGGCCTTGTGCTCACTTTTGTAGCCCAGGCTGGTCTCGAACTTGCACCAATCCTCCTGCCTCAGCCTCCGGAGTGCTGGGATTACAGGCGTGAGCCACCACGCCCGGCTGCTCAGCTATCTTGCCAGTCCCAAAAATCCCATTTGGGGGAAACTGTATGGTAAGAGTCCTGCGCAGCACATTGCTGCAGACACAGAAGGGTGAGTCTAAGAGCCACTCCTACCCAGATGAATTTTTGGTGAGAAAAGGTACAAAAAGATTGGGAGCCGGGCCTGGTGGCGCACGCCTGTAATCCCAGCACTCGGGAGGCTGAGGCAGGAGGATTGGTGCAAGTTCGAGACCAGCCTGGGCTACAAAAGTGAGCTCAAGGCCATCCTGAACTGCATAGCGAGACCCTGTCTCAAAAAGACAAAAAAAAAAAAAAAAAAAAAAAAAAAAAAAAAAAAAGATAGCTCAGCAGACTAAGCACCTGCTAAGGCAAGTGCAGAGACTGGGGTTCCATCTCTGGCACCACATACCATGCTGGCTATGCCTCCAGGGTGTGCTGAGCTGTCAATGGAGTCAGGGTATGGTGGTATGTGCCTGTAATCCCAGTACTGGGGAGGCTGAAAACAGGAGGGTCACTATGAGTTTGAGCTGTGTAGTGAGACTTTTTTTTTTTTTTTTTCAGGACTGGGGTTCAAACTCACAACCTTGCACTTGCCTAGCAGGCACTTGTGCCTTGGAGCTATCTCCCCAGCCCCCTGTGTAGTGAGACTTTACACAAAGAAAACAAAACAGAAAGTGGGATTTTTGATCCACCTATTGAACACAGTTAGCAACACCAAGTCTATTTTTTCAAACTTTTGCTACTAGTAGTAGAAAGTTCAAGCTTCAAGCAGCTTGACAACTGGGTTATCACCATATGACACAAAACAGATAAGATTGAAGGAGATATGGAAATGGCGAGGTAGGAGAGTGATGGGTGGGGTTGTCCACTAGTTTTAGGGGCTACCTTCTGCTCCTAGTAGGAAGAGCTATAAGGGGGACTAAACCACAGAAATACTAGATCGTTCTCAGTAGGTTACCAAGGGGAAGACTGACAGCCAAGCCTAAATCCATTTTTATTCCTGTTTCCAGGCTCCTCACTTGGTTCACTTGAGAGCAGGAATGAAGATTGGTGAGATGCCATTACGGGACAGTATACTTTGTGATGGCCTTACAGATGCGTTTCACAACTACCATATGGGCATAACCGGTAAGGCAGACATAGCTGCAAGTAGAACTCTAAAAAGTTGGGAAAGACTATGTAATATTATTGAGTCTTACTGTCACAGGCCAGGCTACTTAACTTCTCATTTGGTCAGGAAGCTGAGGCTGGGAATGGTGCCCAGAGGGTCCTAGGAAGCACATGGGATTTAAAAGTACTTCATGTTAGTTGCCTCAGTAGCCTGTATCTTTTCAGACTTCATGCCAGAAAGTCATCCCAGGTGTAGATATTATTGTTCAGAACAGCGCTTTGGTGGATGGTTCTTGAATTCCAGGTATGGAGGTGTGTGTCTATAATTTTAGTACTCAGGAAGCTGAGGCAGAATTGTGAGTTGAAGGCCAATGTGGGCTATATAGGAAGTCCAAGGCCAGCCTGAACTGCATAGTGAAACTCTGTTTCAAAAACAAGACAAGGGGGCCCGACGGGATGGCTCAGTGGTCTAAAGCGCCTGCTTGGGAAAGCTTGGGTGGCTTCAGGGACCGTGGTTCGATCCCCGGCACCACATGCTGCACTAGTCCTGACCTCGGGGCGGGCTGAGCCGGCCATAAAAATGAGTAAATAAGCAAAGTTTCTAAAACAAGAAAAAAAAAAAAAAAAAAAAAATTAATTAAAAAAAAAAACAAGACAAGCAGCTCACAGACTACCCTCATGGGTTACCACAGCAACCACTTTTAAGTTTGTCTCACAAGCCTGGCAGAGGTCAGATAGCAGTGCAAAGTGATCAACTGCAAGACCGGCCAAGAAGATAAATGCCAGACAGTAAATAACCAAGATGGCAGGTTTTAACCATGTAAAAGTTAATCAAGGGCTGATGAAATAGCTCAATGGTTTAAAGCACCTGCTGAGGCAAGCTTGGGCAACTACAGGGACATCGGTTTGATCCCCAGCACCATATGCTGTGCCAGCCCTACCCCCAGGGCAGGCTGAGCCAGCTGTAACATAAATAAAGTTGTTTAAAAAAAAGTTAATCGAGGGCCAGCAAGACAGCTCTGCAGACTAAGCCCCTGCTTTGGTAAGCGCAGGAACCAGGGTTCAACCCCCTATCCTGCATACCACGCCAGTCCCGCCCCTGGGGCTCACTGAGCCGGTGACAGAGTCTGGGTGTGGTGGTGCATGCTATAATCCCAGTGCTGGGAAGGCCGAAAACAGGAGAATCACTATGAGTCTGAGTTGCATAATGAGACCCTGCACAAAATGAAAAATAAAAAATAAAAAATTCTGTGGAAGAGGGAAACAAACAAAAATACTCATAGGGCCTTGCCTGCTTTTGACCAGCTGTGCCAAGTATCTTACTGGGCTTGTGGTGCAGGGGTCTCCTTCTGACTTCTAGAGTCTTTCTGTCCTGAGCAAAGAATTGGTCAAGACAACCACAAATAGTGAGGTTTTATTAAAAGTGTGAAAAGAAAGGGACTCTACAGAATGAGTTTGGGCCAAGTAAAAACAAGAAAAGAAACAAACCCTGGGCTGGAGATGTAGTTCAGCGACATGGCACCTACCTGGCAACATAAGGTCATGAGTTCAATTCCTGGTATCAATAATAATAGAACAATATTACAATAATAATACACCCTACAGTGTGAGGATTGACCGCTATATAAGAGAAAACAGAATGGCATCAAGCTTCTCCTTAAAGTTGACAAGCTGCTTCTAAAATATATATGAAAATGTAAAGAACTCAGAATAGCTAAAATGGTTTTATAAAGGCAACAGATAGAACTGCCTTATTTAGTTTTAACAGTGTAAAGCTGATCTTATGAATGTAGGTAGCTTTGGCATAAGGATAAACAAATAAAATGGAGATTGAGAAACAGACTTGGCAGTGATTTCCAACAAAGGCACCAACATAATGAAATGGAAGAAGTTGAGCCTTTTCAGGAAGTAGTGTTGGAACAACAGAAAGAAAAGAAAAATGAGCTGAGGTTGTGCACACCATTAATCCCAGCACTTGGGAGGCTCAGGCAGGAGCATCACTATGAAGCCTGGGCTACATAACAACACCCTGTCTCAAAAAAAAAAAAAGAAAGAAAAAAAAATATTCATCAGAGGTGCACCAAAAAAATAGTTAATAAGTGAACTGTTGTTAGTGGAGAAAATATTTATAATATAGTACACCTATTTAATAGAGGACTAATATATAGTCTGTGCAAAGAATTATATAATAATAATAAAATATAAGAATCTCAAGTAGGAATTTAGCTGAAGAATGGGCCAGATATCTCACAAAGAAAGGCAGAAGAATGGCCAATAAGTGCATGAGAAGGTGTGGAACATCTCTTGTAAGGAAAATGTGAATTAAAGGAGCCTGTGTGTGTGTGTGTGTGTGTGTGTGTGTGTGTGTGTACTGGGACTCAAACTTAGGACCTCAAGTGCTGCTCCACTGAGCTACATGCCCAGCCCAGCAAGTGCAGATTAAAACCACAATAAGTTGCCTGGCAAGCACAGGGTCCTGAGTTCAATCCCTGGTACCGCCAAAAAAAAAAAAAAAGATACAGTTTTACAGTTTATAGAATTACCAAAATCAAAATGACTGAACATTGCCAAATATTGGCAAGGATGTGGAACAGCCTGACTCTTGCATAATACCGCCCCCCCACATACACAATGAATATAAAAAGGTATAACTACTGTGGGAAAAGGCTTGGCAGCTTTCTTACCCAAGACAAATTATTATTATTATTATTATTATTATTTTTAAATATGAAGTTGCTTAACTTTATTTTTTTTATTTTTTCTTTTTAGAATTTTTAATTTTATTTATTATTTTTATTCCTGTTTCAGAACACTTGTTTGTCCATTCATTCATTCTTTTTTTTTTTTTTTTTAATTTTCTTCTTGTTTCAGAACCTTTATTTGTTTATTCACTCATTTTTATGGCCGGCTCAGCCCGCCCTGAGGGCAGGGCTGGCACAGCATGTGGTGCCGGGGATCGAACCTCGGTCCCTGAAGCCACCCAAGCTTTCCCAAGCAGGCGCTCTAGACCTCTGAGCCATCCCGCCAGGCCCCATTCATTCATTCTTATGGCCGGCCCAGCCTGCCCCGAGGGCAGGGCTGGTGCAGCATGTGGTGCCAGGGATTGAACCGCGGTCCCTGAAGCTGCCCAAGCTTTCCCAAGCAGGCACTTTAGACCACTGAGCCATCCCGCCGGGCCCGACAAATTATTTTTAGAAAAATAATCATATACTTTGTGCAAGCAAGCTACAGCAACTCTTTTCTCTTTTTGAGACAAGGTGGCCTATGTAGTTCGGGCTGGTTGTCTCAGTTACTTTTCTCTCATCACTGGGGCAAAATACCTGACACCCAAAGTTAAAGAAGGTGTCTTAGTTACTCTTCTATCCTTGCTGGGACAAATACCCAACACCCAAAATGAAGGAAGGAAAGGTTTATTTAGCTCACAGTTACTGGAGGTTTCAGTCCATATTCGACTGGCCCAAGGCTGAGTGAAACAGGGCAGAGAGCATCCAGTACGTGGCGGAACAGCAACAATCTCGACAGAGGCAACTGACCAACCAGGGTAGCAGAGAGCAACAGTACTAGTCTGTCTCTCTGTTTCTCTTTAAATTACATCAGGCTCTCTGCCTTAGCCTATCCACCTCAGGCCACACCTATAATTCCCAGTGTACTCATCAGTACTGAAACACAATCCCAGTGACTCATGAGTCAAGACTCAAATGTATAGAAGTCCCCACCCCATGACTGCATGATGCTTTGGGAGGACAACTAGACATAAACCGTAACAGAAGGAAAGGTCTATTTAGCTCACAATTTGTGGAGGTTTCAGTCCATAATCAGCTGGCTCCAAGGAAAACTGATGGCAGAGGGCAGCAAAACAGCAAGAGCAAAAAAGGGAGGTGTGGCAAGCCTCTTCCTTCCTTATATTGTATTCAGGCTATCCATCCCAGGGCAGGTATGGTGCTCATACCCATAATCCCAGCAGTAGTTAACACCCTTAATCCCCGCATTGGCTCATGAACTAACCACAAACTCTAGAAGCCCACTGCAGTGACTACATGAGGCTTTGGGGGGACACCTAGATACAAGTAACACTAGTCTTGAACTCTTAGTGGGTTTTAGGTATGAGTCACTATAGCTGGTTATAGTAACTTTATTCCTATCAGTGCAAACCTAGAAACAGCTCATGTCTATTGACAGGAGACTGCATAATGAATAATGGTATGGTCATACCATGGGACACTGCTTACAAAAACTGCTGCTGTACTCATCAATGAAAGAATCGTACAAACAAACTGAGCAGAACAAGTAGAATTACATTTATAATCTCTGGTGAAAGAAAGCAAAACATTTGCTTCAGAATAGGAAAACTGGTAGGAGGCATGATAACTTTTTTTTTTTTTTTTGTCTTTCTGAGATAGGGTCTCACTATGCAGCTCAGGCTGGTCTTGAACGCACACCGATTCTCCTGAGGCATGATAACTTTTAAAGTGACAGCCGGGCGTGGTGGCGCACGCCTGTAATCCCAGCACTCGGGAGGCTGAGGCAGGAGGATCAGTGCGAGTTCAAGACCAGCCTGGGCTACAAAAGTGAGCTCAAGGCCAGCCTCAACTGCGTAGCGAGACACTGTCTCAAAAAAAAGCCAAAAAAAAAAAAAAAAAAAAAAAAGTGACAGAAATACTACACATGTGAATATAGAGATGCATGCATTTTTCAAGAGCTGTTCTGCCGGGCGTGGTGGCGCACACCTGTAATCCCAGCACTTGGGAGGCTGAGGCAGGAGGATCGATGCAAGTTCGAGACCAGCCTGGGCTACAAAAGTG
>PVJA010054078.1:0-11714 GCA_004027025.1 Myocastor coypus
GTCCCTCGCTTTACTCATCACCTCATCTCAGGAGAAGGAGAACGGGGTGGGGTGGGCCTCCACCAGCGTCAGGATAATTGAAATCTCGGTTTAAAACGGGAGCTCATAATGTAATAGGAGCCAGTTGGAGCTCTTCAGCCAGAGAGAGGAATAAGAAGTTTGCGGCCTATAAATAGCACAATTGGCAGCCGAGTCTTCTGAAAGACATCCAGCATGCCAGTGTCAGAGGAAGATATGTCCGATGCTTTATACACTGAAAATAAATACTGTGAGTTGAAAATAAATGGCATTATTAGCATAAAGGGAGTCCCTAATTAACCAGCGATAGTCCATTACCGTAGTCTTCAATTCATTAAATTGCATAATTACATAAAAACTCAGTTGACGCTTGCTTCAGCTCCTGTATCTGGTATTGTCTCCTCAATAATTAGTTCTATAATTGTCAGTTTGACAGGGCAATTAAAAATGTTTGAAGACACTGTGTCAGCTTCCCTGTGTGAAGCAACACTCGGTAGGACAGGTCTCAGAGAACGCTTCCATCCGGGCAGCTGGCTGGGCTCAGCTCCTGGGGTGCAGGGGGGTGAGGGTAGGGCCTGGAGGGGCCAGAGAGAAAAGTCTGTGGATTCTTGAGGGAAATACTCTATCTGTTGTATTCGATTTAAAACTGGCTCCCTGAGGATGCATTAAAAATTTCCTCTCTGGTGCAACGGTATAAAGAGGTTGGACTAGTGTGGAAAATACGCTTCTGTAATTGAGTCACCCACAGGGGCTGACTGTGAAGACAAGCATATTGGGGGCCAGAATTGGGTACCCAGGTCACGACTGAGCATAGACCCCGGAGGACAGGAGGGAAGAAGAGTTATACAGTTCTAATTCAGGGTCTGGTTCTGGGTCCAGTGGGGTAGCACTGATCTGAATTTAGCGCAGCTACCGAAAAGGTGCAAAGCCTGAGCTTAGCTTGAGACAGAGGGACAAAGGTGTCTGACATTTTACTGGGGAACAAGTGGTCTCATGAAGAAGTGTGGAGCAGTACTGGCTTAGGTAACTACGACAACAGTTGCAGGAAGGTAACTTAAGGGAACAGAAGCTTCAGCTTCAAAATGGAACTAGAACACAAGTGGTGTGGGGTTAGTTTTCCTGTCCCATATCAGGACCTTCCAGGGATGATTAGGCCATGAGGTCTCTGCCTTCCCTAGGGGATCGTAACACCCGTTCATCCCTGGTGTGGCATGCCAACTCAGCCCCCAGGGCACGCTGAGATGGCAGCTGAGACTGGGTGTGGTGGTGCACTCCTGTAATCCCAGCGCTTGGGAGGGTGGAACCAGGCAGACCGCTATGAGTCTGATCCGCATAGTGAGACTCTCTAGACCCTGTCCTAAATACATTTTTGTTTAAAAAATAAAACCAGCCTGAGGCTGCCGGTTCTGCCACTTTCTCTCTGGTGCTCTCACTGCGGGACAGGAAGGATCTTGTCAATGGAAGGAAAAGCATACAGGGCGTGGTAGCTAGCGCTCGCAGACTTCCTTTACGGGGAGCCTGCCTCTTGCTTGGATTTCTGATGCAGAAGAGCAAGGTGAGCTTCTTCCTCATTACGATGGTAGCCAGTGGACTGCTGGTCAGCGTGGAAGAAAGAGAGGCTTGCTAGATGCTGCAGCTGCGGCTCCTCCTTTGCTTTTGGCTGTTTTCCGTCGCCATGAACGGCTGCCCTCTGCCAGGTGCCACTCCGCCTTGGAGCCAGCCAAGTATGGACCGAACGCTCCTCTCACCGTGAGCTACATCAGGCTTTCCTTCCTTAAGTTGGGGTGTGAGGTACTTTGTCTCCGCAAAGACAGAGGAGTAACTAAGACAATGGTCACAGGTGCTTTGTTACTTTGTCCCAAGAAGTCAGCCCATGGTAACTATAGAGTAGATCTCTATGTATGGAGAAAATCCAGAAGTCTACAGGAGTCCAGGGCCACAGCTTAGGGGTCAAGAGAGATTCTGACACAAAAATCACCTTTAGATCACATTTTATGCACAGGTTCTATGGGCCAGGCTGCCTGGGCTTTGTTCCCGACATATTTCTTAATCATTCAATAATAGAATTCCCCCATATCCTCACTTTGAGATGAGAACTAATTCATTCCTCCTACACAACATTAAGGCAACTTTTTATGCATTTAGTACAGTGTCTGCTTGTCCAGTTTGGTCTCTGTGAAAGCCTGAGAGAATGTTTTCTCTCTAAGTGACTCTCCTTTGGCACACTATGTATCTTCAGTCCCTTTCCTCTGTAGTCCCATAATCTCCTTGAACAGAAAATTTGGGACACCACTGAGTTATAAGATGTTATACCACAGGTTCTCTTATGTGCTGAGTCCTCACTGACCTTCAAGGGCTAGACTCAAAATATTGGCTATCTTTGTAGCCCTTCTTTTTCTCTAATTTTTGGTCTGTTAACTTACATTCTTAACCCACTAGAAGAAAAGCTTATTGATACTATTACTCTATAACACGGGTACTTGAGCATGATATCACTGTCTCTCTGAGTATCAAACATCTTAGACTTAACTAGGAATTGCTATTATCTATCAATCATTGATATTCTAATAAATCTCTATAGAATGTGATCAAAGCAGTTGTACATATTTACACATTTAGAAATCTAAGTATATTGTAGCCAGCCAATCCCATGGCATCTTCCCGGTCTCATACTCTCATTGGGAATGCTTTTATGTCTTGTCCTCTGAACTGACAGCAGCTCATTCCAAGAAGCATTGGGAGCTGTCCAAGGTCCTAAAACCCAGATTTCAGAAATGCCAATACTTCTCATACCAACCACTCCAGATTTCTCGAAAGCCAATTTCCTCTATCGCATGTTTCGCCTCGCAATATTTCCTCCCGTAGCTTTTGAATTCTTCGGGCTTTGGGCAATGCTCTTTACCTACATGAAAGCATAAATGCCTCTTGGAGCGGCGGCTCTTCTACCGCTGTGAGGTCTTTCTAGTCTTCCTCTAACCTTCCATTTCTGTGTCCTTCGGGCATTCTCTTACTTCTTTCATGTGAATTCTGTCAGAATTTCAAGCTACTTTCTGCCTCTCCAATCAGCTCCACGGTTTCTCTCCCACATGCAGGGCCTGGGCTGTTCACAGGAGCCCATTAGACTTCGCCTCATCGGCTCTCCCTTTTATTTCTCTCTCCCATGGTTTCTCTGCTAACTAGAAGTTAAAATGCTGCATTACAAGTCCTCCCCACTTATTAGAAGTTCTCTCCTTAAGGCTCCAAGTGCTGTTTTTGTTTCATCGCTGATACTGAAGCCTTCTTCCCCACTAGCTAGTGTTCTTTGTGTCCTTAGCGCCATTCCTGTCTCCTCCTCCTCCTTCCTCTCCCTCCTCTTCCTCTCCCTCCTCCTCCTTCTTCTTCTTTCTTCTTTCTTCTTCCTCTTATTTTTTTTTTTTTTTTTTTTGTGGTACCAGGTATCAAACTCAGTACGTTGCACTTGCCATGCAAGCACTTATTTCACTGAGCTATCTCCCTGGTCCCATATGTATCTTCTCCAGCTGTCGTGGTAAAAGAATTGGCCTTGTAATTTCTGTTTTAATTCCTTGACTTTGTTATGGCTCTGATGAAATGTTCACAACAATCAAAAACACAACATTATGATAGAATCTGTTGCTTGTCATAAGCCAAGAATTGGCTTAAGCACTTTACTCCAGACAGGGTTGGTCGGTCCTAGTTTACAAATGTTGCCATGGAGATTCAATCCATTAGATATGATATTATCTGTACAACAATATTCCCCATTTTTCTTTATCTATGTATTTATGCAATTTTTCACCATAAGGGCTCAAATCCACCCTTTTAAATGGTGCATGCAATCCCAATTCCATGAATGGAGGTAAGTAGTTTTCTAGCTCCTCAGATGGGAACAAGAAGAATAAGAAGATACATTCCATCCCAAACCCTTGGTTCCTATCCATAATCCAAACAGTTTTGGATTCAAATAAAAACGTCCCATACTTACAGAGGACTAAAGATCACCACACTGTAAGCAAATGACAAGGGTCCTGCCTAGATACAGATGGAAGCCCTCACTCTGCAAGAAACTTTGTCTCCGGCACACATGTGAGCCCTAATGTATCCCTTCCACTTGCTGAAATACACCAGATGTTAGTGAGTTAGAGGCAGAGGGAGATCTTGTCAGACACTCAGAACGGCCTGCTCTAATCCACTGGCTCTTATGAATGATGACACTCCTGCCAAATTCCTGAGTGCCTGCTCTGTTTCGTGGGGCCCATCAACTGGCCACCTAGTGAACTGGACCGAATGATGCAATCAGTAACAATGGGGCCTTTGGTAGAGCTCAGGGTTGGCTGCTTCTTGCCAATGCAATCATATTGTCCCCTCAGATGGGATCCTGAGGGGTCATCACACCTGGGACAATATCAGGAGCTAGTGAAGCATCACATTGGTTTTAGTGGGCTTCACAGGCAATGCCTGGTGGGAGGATCTCAGGAAGAGCTGGAATCAGAGAGAGTGTAGCATACCCAGTGTAGCTATGAGGCTGTCTGCTGCTTCCCAAAGCCAGGCCCTAGCTGGGCCCAAAGCTTGAAAGGAGTGAATCATAGCACGTGCCCAGGGGAAGATGAAGGTGGAGAGCTCAGCCGCGGAGGCACGAGGTAGCAGTGGCAGACACGCCCAGGACCGGTCCGCAAAGTGATGTGCATGAGAATTGTCTTAAGGAGGTAAGAAAATAAGGGGTGTGTGCACGTTGTGGGGGGCCGAGAGGGAGAGAGAGAGACAGAGAGAGATAGACAGAGAGAGACAGAGAGAGGGAGGGAGAGTCAGAGAGGGAGAGAGAGAGGGAGAGAGACAGAGAGAGAAGAGAGAGAGGGAGACAGAGGAGAGAGAAGGAGAGGGAGGAAGAGAGAGAGGAGAGGGAGGGAGAGAGAGACAGAGAGAGACAGAGAGAGAGAGAGGAGAGAGGAGAGAGAGAGGAGAGAAAGAGAGAGAGACAGAGACAGAGAGGGAGAGAGAGAGGGAGAGAGACAGAGAGAGAAGAGAGAGAGGGAGACAGAGAGAGATAGACAGAGAGGGAGAGAGAGAGGGAGAGACAGAGAGACAGAGAGAGAGGAGAGAGAGGAGAGAGAGGGAGAGAGAGAAGAGAGAGAGAGGAGAGAGAGAGAGGAGAGATTAGAATTTCTGAGTTAAAATCTTTATTTTTAAAATCTGCTTTGTCAAGTTATTATGATGCATAGTACGGTCTGACAACAAGGGGAGTTTAAGAACTGTGCGAAGGATCTCCGGATTTCAGTCTCATTCAGTCCTGAGCTTGGATCCAGTCCACTTGGCAGAGCCCCCAGCTGGCTTGAGATAGGAGATGGTTGGAAAAAATGTGTTCCCTTCTACTTGCTTCAGGGGTGGATCTTGAGGTCTTTCCCCGCAAGTTAGAGAGAGACATAGCAGCCTTCGATGGCCTCTGTCACTGGTCCGATCCAGCTTTCCTTTGAACTGGTAAGAAAGGCTCTTCTACAAATTCCTGGCTGAAAGGGATTCAGGTTCCTGAGGAAAAAAATTGCAGACCTTACAGGGAAATGAGAGAGTCGCTTGACAAGCAGGCCTCTGAAAGAAAGAGGCTTTAAGTTATCTGATTATTGGACTAGATGCCCACCCCATATTACCATGGTATAAGAGCGCCTTTGTTCTGAAGGATAATCTTGGCCACAACCAGTGGCTTTTCTAAGGTAGAGGAAAGGAGATATCTCATGTGTTGTAGCTCCTGCCGCTTGCAGGATCTGACAGTACAGTCAATAGCGGCCTCCCTGGGTACACAAATGGACGAACTAGAAAGACTTACTGAGTAGCACACACAACGTCACCACCACTCAAACCCAGATCTTTGTGACCGTGGGCAACTCACTGAACATCTTGGGCCTCAGTTTACTCATCTGGAAGTGAAAATAACTGGAGGACTTACTTCCTAAGATGGTTCTGAAGATCAAATCCATCATTCCAGCTTCAGTCTTTGGAACAGTATCTGGTTAAGCTAGTATTCATTGGCTGGGATTGTAGCACTGTCATTTTAGCTAAACCAAAAGTTAAAGGATTGATAGCAATTTACTGATTTAGTTTTCCCAAGTATGTCATTAAGGGTATATAGGAACTATCAATTATAATGAAGAATTCATACAGGAAGGACATCTTCACATGAAAAAAGAACAAAGACACAATATCAGAACAAAAGTCATCCTTCTATGTTTTTAGTATACTTTATGAAAAATTCTGGGTGTTGTGTTCCTCTTTAAGAAATGTATCCGAAGGACAATGGAGGCTTAAGCACAGCAGCCTTCATGCTTTGCCACTCTCTGCACCACTGTACTGAGACTTCTCTTTGTCTCTGTCTCTGTCTTTGTCTCTCTTTCTCTCTGTCTGTCTCTCTCTGTGTCTCTGTCTCTCTGTCTTTCTCTGTCTCTGTCTATCTCTGTCTCTCTCTGTCTGTCTCTGTGTCTCTGTGTCTCTGTCTCTCTGTCTCTCTCTCTCTCTCTCTGAAAGCACTGGCATGAGACATTGGACTATCCCTGGCCAAAGTGGGCACTGATTTCTTATGAAGAAATAAGGACCAAGGAGTCTTGGCTGCGGCTGGGCAGGACATGCATTGGTCTCTGTTGCTCTCAAGGACTGCATAGAGCTCTCGACGCAGAGAAAGTTCTGGAACATCCTGTGACACTGTTGGCAGTGAGGCTCACTTTCACGGGATTGTTTAATGAGAATACTCTAGAACTCCCTAGATTCTTCTAAAAGAATGAAAGTAGCCAGCAACCCTCATGAGTAGGTGGGAATACAGGTAGCAGTTTTTCATGTTTAAGAAGCCAGTCTATGTGCATGCAGCAGAGGTCAGACTGAAATATTCTCTTACCTTAGTCTTCTTTCTTGGTGAATAACTTCACGAAACTTCATCCCCTACACCGGAGATGTAGGAGTTATCTCCTCATTTTTCTGTCCCTCCACACGCAGTTTCTGAACATAGCTCCTTAGGCCTCTCGATATCACTAATATCTCATTCTCACCACCACGGCTACTGCAATGGTCATAACATTAGGCTCTTCTCCTAGGACCTCTGTTTCTTCCCTGTTTCTGCTGAATTTATCTCAGTAGATGAAAATTACTGACAATAAACTATGTGAAAGATGTTAAGAAGTCAATCTCGTGTGCAATAACATAAAACAATACTTCGGAGTAATTTTAACCAAGAAGATACATTGAAAACTATAAACCATGGATGAAAGAAATCAGAGAAAACAAAAGTAAATGGAAACATGTCCCACGTACAGCGGCACTGATGGTGGAGTGCTCATGAGCACTCTTCTCCACTCACATTTGTGCGGGGTGCACAGAAAACATGAATAATTTTTCGAAGATACAGATTTGAGCTCATGCCTTTTTCATTTCCTAGAACTCATGTACAGAAAGAAAAAAAAAAACCTAGAGTCATCAACAACAGAATGTGTAGCTATTATTTAATAAAACAATAAGTCAGTGGATTTTCAAATCAACTTTATCGATGCAGTGTAGATATGCGTAATGATGACATCCATCATAGGGAATGTGCACCTGTGAATGACGTATTTTGATTCCTCTTTTATCCCTGATCCTTTCCGCTCCCTCCAACCCATCTTCTTGCTGTTTGCCATGTTTTATTTCCATTTTGTTCTTCTTTTATCTCTCCCCCTTCCTTTTTACCCTTTCTCTTTCCTAGTTCCCTCTTCCTTTTGAACAATGTCTTCCTGTTTCACAATATCTACTGTGCATTTTGGCCCTTCTTTATATGTCCAGTTTCTCACACCAAGGAGACAGTGCAATGTTTACACATACTTCAGAATGATGTCATCATTGTGCCCATGTAATAAATGTGGAAATTAATGTCTCAGAGCTATTAAATAATACACCTGGGTCAAGGTGTCAGGGAAGCATCATTGATAGCAACGCGAATTTCTTCTCCTCTTAACTCATGGCCAGCCTCTTTCCTTTGTAACCAAGTTAGCAATGGAAAGAGAAACACAAAGTGTACTTGTGGAGGGAGGGAAAAGTGTGATAAGTAGAAAAGATGTCAGGGGATGTTAGTGTGAAGTGAGATTTGAGGAATGCCCAGGTGTTACAAAGTGGAGAGCCGGTGAGATAGCTCAGTGGTCTGCAGCGCCTGCTTAGGCAAGCTTAGGCAACTGCAGGGACTGCGGTTTGATCCCTGGCACCACATGCTGTGCCAGCCCCGCCCCCAGGGTAGGCTGAGCTGGCCATAATACAAATAAATAAAGTTTAAAACAAGTGGAGACTCTCACTGGCAAGAACAAGATGAGCGAGGGCACAGAGGCTGGAATCTGCAGCGGAGGCCTAGCTCGGTGACTTTTTTACTCTCATTGCTGGGACAAAACACCGAACAACCAAAATGAAGGCAGGAGAGGTTTATTTAGCTCCAAGTTAGTGGAGGTTTCAGTCCGCAGTCAGCTGGCTCCAAGGCAGAGCGGTGCTTGGCAGAGGGCGGCTGTTCACAGAGGTGGAAAACAGCCAAGGGCAAGGGCAGGAGCAGCTACAGCAGCTAGCAGGCCTCTCTTCTTTCCTTACGTTACATTCAGGCTGCCTGTCCCGGGGCAGGGGTAGCACTCACACCCATAATCCCAGCATTGGATCCTGAGTTAATCATAATCTCTAAATGCCTGTCCCAGTGACTGCATCAGGCTTTCCAGGGACTACTAGACACAAAACCATAACAAGATCATCCCTTGAGAACTATGAAGCATCTAAAGAACGATGAATTCCCAAAGAGACTAACATGTAATCGCTTATCACACGCGCATGAGTATATGGATGTGCGTATGGACAGCTATGACTTTAAATGGAATGGGATGTGTTGTGGTGTGCATTTTGTGCGTGCTGCAAGTCGCGGCACAAGAGTCACGGGTGTGGCTGTGCAGTCACTGCGTAGGGCAGGGTTTTGATGCCTCTTTTTTGTGCACAAGTTCCAATGAGGAGCATGTCACCTGAAAAACTAAATTGGAAAGTGCGCAATTATATGTTCAAGGTGTTATTTGTTTTCAGCCATAGTACTATTTTGGATCTTATAAAACATATTGCAGAAATACTGTTGATAGCAAATGAGAGAGTGTTTAGGTTAATGATCTTTTTCACTGTCTGGCAAGTCTGAGAACCATCAGCAGCGGAGTGATGGAACTGAGGGTGCTCTTAGCTTCAGGGAGCAGCTCTCCCCTCCGGCTGCCTGTTCACTGTGGTTCAGATGTCCCCCAGTCAGGCAGGTAGTACAGGCTATGGCCCTTCTGGCTTTCCCACCCACGTGTTCCCACATGTGAGTGTACCATGAGCTCTTTCCTATCAGAAATCGTGGCGGCTCCCATCATCCTTTGCATTTTGGCTGCATCCAATTTCAGCACTTGCGAAAGGCATTTCCTTCCCATTGCAGTAAGTCCCTCACCCAGCTGGGATGGCCAAAGCACTTTAGCGTCCGCCATTATGATTCTTGCAACTAGAGCATCCGTTATTTATTTTTTTTTCTGTGTAATTGTACTAAAGTAAGGACAATTACCATCTTAGCCTCTTCGGAGCTATGTGACTACATTATGACTGAGAGCAAATAAATCAAATAATTATTATTATTCCTAAACAGGTATTATTTCTGGGAAATGGCATTAAGAGGAGCTGGTGTGCTCTTCTTCGAGTCAATTTCCAGTCACTGGGACAGAGATGGAAGGGTTGGAGCTGAAGGTGTCAAACTGGACCAAGTCACAAAGACCACACTGAGAGTGGTACAGCAAGCAGACAGAACAAAGGAGTTTGGTTCCCAAAGATGGAGTATCTTTTCTTTTGCTAATCTTGCCCTTAATTCTTTAGAAGGAAACCTAACTGCTTTTCTTTTATTTTGAACTACTATTGTTTTGGATTATCTGTCATTTATAGCTGAAATTAATCCTGTCCAAGCAGATTAGGTAGTTTCGACTGCGTTACAAACCTTAGTGTCTTTAAAACAGTTTTAATTTTTTCCCCTTACAATTCTCTGAGCTGTATGGCTGCTCTGATCTGGGTTGGTATGGACGATATCCGGGCCAGTGGTGACTCTACTGGGAATGGAGCCTCCGGTCAGCCAGATGACGATAGTTTGCATGTCATCCAGCAAGCCAGCTGGGACTCATTCATGTAGTGGCTCAAGAGTGACCAGATAGGACAATCCTGTTCTACAGGCACCATTGATGTTGTCATATTGGCTCAAGCGAGTCACATGACTAAGCTCAGTGTCAACATGGAAAGGGACAAGCTAAGGGCTTAGCTATAAGAAAGGTTGATCAAACTACAGATTGCTTTTGTAGCCTGTTACGCAGAGCAAAGCAGCTGTTACTGCTACGAGAGGAAAGCTAATCTTCCCTAGGCTAAAGCAACTTCCTTGTGGTCACACATAAAGCTGAGATTTGGAACAGACTGTTCAACCCAGAGCTCTTCCCATTGCAATGCTTGAGATTCTGGGTTCTGAACAAGATTTCCTCACTTCAAACACCAGAATTGCCACTTTTGAGATGAGTTCCCTTGAGGAAGTTACCTCACCTCTCTGCTTCGTTCTTCTCTTCTGTCATGTAATGGCTATGAGGCCATTGGGAAATTAGGGACATTAAATAAACTGATGTATGTAAGAGCTAAAAACGGCGTGTGACACATAATGAGGGCACAGAAACAACAGGAAATATTATTGCAGCAAAGGTATGGCAGCAATTTCAATGTCTTCTTATCTTCCATGCAGAAGCCATTGGAGTTAGCAGATATGTGAGCCCATTCGTAAGTTAGAAGCTTTGCCCAGCTGTGAGGAGCTATTATTTTTACTATTAGTGCTCCTGCTGTGAGATTTTTCCTCACATTCATACTAGTTAAATTAGAAGATAACTGTCACTCTAGGACATATCTAGCCAGTAGGCTATACCCAGGGGTCTTCCCCATGAAATTCCTTGTCATCGCTGTTGCTGCCTGGTGAGCTTTGGTACAAAAATAGCAAGCTTAAGGCCCAGTGACTGACTGTAGAAAAGAACTCAACTTTGCAGCCTTGCCCTGGAAAACAAAAAGATGAAACAGATCTAACTGTAGGTAATTAATTCTCTTGGTGTTTTGGGGTGTGTGCATCTGCTTCACTGGCTACATTTGTTAATATCAAGTGATAGGGATTTCTTTCAGAGCAATTGTAATATTTTTTTTAAAGCAAAAGAACATTTTTGAACCACTAAGCTGGTTGCCCTAAATCTCTGGCCTGTTTGGTATGTAAAACCTTTCATCCAGCATGCATTTTTTATGAAAGGATTGAAAACTCAAGAAATAAAACATGGGGTATGGAGCATCATTATGCGAAAGCAAGAGCTCTCTCCAGGGAACTGTAATCAAACCTCCAGTCTTCAGGGAAAAGGTAAGTTCTGGAGAGCACAAGGGCTATAAAGTCTAGGGAGGAACTGGAACCTCGGAGGTTTAGCTGAGCCCCAAAAGAGCTGGTGACATACTGAATAGTGGTTAGTTCCCAAGTAAGCTTGCGCAGAATAACAGAGATGTCTGCCTTTTTCACAGACTCCTTAGAGTCTGGGACACCCAGAGTGCTGGACAATCAAGTTCCCAAGACACTATCTGAGTCTAAGCAATTAACCCTTATAATCAAGGGTCAGCTCAGTCCAACCCAACCCAACCCAACCCAACCCAACCCA
>PVJA010054079.1:0-11707 GCA_004027025.1 Myocastor coypus
AAAAAAAAAAAAAAAAAACCCACAGGAAAAGAGAGTCAAGGAAACTAGGCTATCTCTCAGAATACAGCCATAAAAGAAACAGCCCAGTACAAGAATAGCATAAAGGGCCCAGCGGGATGGCTCAGTGGTCTAAAGCGCCTGCTTGGGAAAGCTTGGGCGGCTTCAGGGACCGCGTTTCGATCCCCGGCACCACATGCTGCGCCAGCCCTGCTGTCAGGGCGCGGGCTGAGCCAGCCATAAAAATGAGTGAATAAGCAAATAAAGGTTATGAAACAAAAAAAAAAAAAAAAAAAAAAAAAAAAAAAAAATTATTAAAAAAAAAAAAAAAAAAAAAAAAAAAAAAAAAAAAAAAAAAAAAAAAAAAAAAAAAAAAAAAAAAAAAAAAAAAAAAAAAAAAAAAAAAAAAAAAATTATTAAAAAAAAAAAAAAAAAAAAAGAATAGCATAAAAGCTAAAGCTCAATCCAGTTGGCCAATATCTGACTAATAAGTGTTCCAGAAGAGAAAATGGAGACAGAATTCTATCTATCTAATAAAAGAGGACCATCTCTACAGAGGGGCCAACCTGAGAGGCCCTCCCAGGGCTGCTAGATAATATACAGAATGCCTAGCTCCTGTAAATTTCAGATGAACAACAATAATCTTTCAGGCTAAGTATGTTCCATTGTTCATCTGGGCCTCTCGTATTCTGTAGTTGCCAAATCTGGCAACATTACCCCTACAGCCCAGTGTACCAAATAGCAATGTCCACACTGCCATAGTGTAGTTGGACCAGCAAAACACACTGGCAGCACAGACAAGGACATCACAGGGCTCACTGGGTCTGGGCTCAAGCTTGACAACCTTGCAGACATCACTGCTCTCCTGGGACAAGCAAGGGCACACTCAGTGCCTCCACCCCAGACAAGAGTCCCTGTGCTGGACATGTGCTCTGGACAGCTAGCTCATTTATCTCAAGCATGAAAACAGGTTATTTTTTCAGTCTCAGGAAAGTCTGGTCCTGTAATTTTGGAAACAGACTCAAGTGAAAGTGTGCATGCAGGTCTCAGCCTCTGTCCTAGGTCACTACAGAAACAGTGGTGTCTAGACAGGCGGGGCATCCAGCTGAGTTCCCAGACCTTACCCTGTCCCTCAACACAAAACAAAAGCAGCCTGGGGCTGGTGTGAGGCATGAGACAAACACAAGGAATTTTTCCAGCACAGAGAATCTACCTGTCTAGGCTCCCTGGAAAGCTCATACTGCTCAGAGTATGGCGCACTGGGTCCAGCGTGTCTGCTTCTGCCTTGGCTGACCTAGCAGACACAGCTGTCACACCTGCGCAGTGTCGCCTGTACCTAAGGACATCTATTAGACCTGCTGTAGAAGGAGATGCCTGGGGCATAGGCCACAGGTCCTGTGTGGACACAGGCCAGGCCAGACACAGCTTGATTTAAACCTTTTAAATATTTAGGCACATGGTATATACCTTTTAAATATTTAAATGCATCTTTTAAATATTTAATCATACCTTTGAAATATTTAGCCATCTGGCCTCCATTTGTACTTTAGCCCCAGGTCCTACAAGATCAAGGGCAGATCTGGGTAACACTGTTATTATTGTTAATCCTATTTAAATATCAGGCAGAGAAAGTTTAAGTATCTTGCTCAAGGACATATGGCCAGTAAGTGGCAGAGGATAGGTAAGAATCCAGCCTTCTGCCTCCCAGGTCCAGGCTTATAAACTTTTCTATGACATCAGATACCTAAAATGAAGGAGTTACAGAAAGCAAAATGGCCAAGCAATGGCCGTGACTCGTCCCAAAGGCTGACACTAACAACAGTTTTACAAAGTACTGCCTATGGTCCCAAACTTAATCCTGAGGGGATTTGACCCTGGAAGATACAAAAAAAAAAAAAAAAAAAAATGTTTTGTTATACAGGTCTTGCTTCAACTTGCCCTTGACCACTCAGCAGGAAAACAAAAAAAAATGCTTAAGTACAACGCATGAAGCACAGAGCTAGAGTGGAGAGACGAGCTTTAGGAGGCTTAGATTCAATAGCTTCCAACATCACAAGCTTCACTTGTGGCCCACTGCAATTGCAGAACATTTGACTGTATATGTACCTGCTTCCTCTTAGTCCAAAGAGAAGTATATTCTTTTCCTTTTTTTTTCTAAGCAACATCAGTAGGGAGGTGGGTCATGCCCACACACTGTACTCTGTAGAACAATCATGAGGACATTATGCAATATGTCAACTTCCAAAGAAAAGGGGAAAAAAAAAAAAAGATAATAATGTTGATTTAGAAGGGTTAATGTTTAACTGTTTGATCAATCTTATATACCTATATGTATTAATCTAAACTGATCTGATGATGAAAATATGTAATATAACCAGTGTTAAATTTAAACAATAAAAAAAAAGTGAAAAAATAAAAAATAAAAATAAAATGAAGGAGTTGCCTGGAATCCCAGCACTTGGGAGGCTGAGGCAGGACGATCACTGTGAGTCTGAAGCCAGCCTGACTACAAAAATGAATACAAGGTGAGTCAACTACATTGCAAGACTTTGTCTCAGCCAGGCGTGGTGGCACATGCCTGTAATCCCAGCACTTGGAAGGCTGAGGCAGGAGGATTGTTGCAAGTTCGAGACCAGCCTGGGCTACAAAAGTGAGCTCAAGGCCAGCCTGAACTTCATAGCAAGACCCTGTCTCAAAAAGACAAAAAAAAAAAAAGACTTTGTCTCCAAAAAATAAATAAATAAATAAAATAAAATGCAGGAGTCCAAACAGCAGCATAGAATGTTATTTAGAAGAAAATAAAAACATTAAAAAAAACTAAAAAAAAAAAAGAAAATAAGAACAAACAGGTGCAAATTAACTGCCTGATTATAATTGGAGATCTCTATTTAATTTTTTTAAATTTATGCATATATGTACATCACTTGGCGGGGGAATGGGGTTCAAACTCACAATCTTGCTCTTGTCAGGCAAGCATTGTGCTACAGAGCTTATATATATTACTTTGACAAAAACCTTAAAGCTGTTAGAAGGTGCTCACTAAGCACTTCAACTTCACATTTGTTCTCACAGCATAAAACCATTTTTTTAAAAAACATCATTTTCCTCCAGCTTCATTCTTCCAACAATGCCCAGTGTGGGACTGCAGACCTGACACACAAAGAAAACACATCACTCACTGCAACACTGCAACCCTAACAGTGTTCTTGCACTTACTATGGTCTTAAAACTGTTTACAGTGAAACCCAGCAAGTTCTATTTGTCAGAAAATATAAAGTAATTGAAAGTCCAGAACAAATAATCTAGATTATAAAACAAAATTTCAGCCGGGCGTGGTGGCTCACGCCTGTAATCCCAGCACTCGGGAGGCTGAGGCAGGAGGATTGGTGCGAGTTCGAGACCAGCCTGGGCTACAAAAGTGAGTGCAGGACCAGCCTCAACTGCATAGCGAGACCCTGTCTCAAAAAGACAAAAAAAAAAAAAAAAAAAATTTCATGATTGTAGAAAAGATTATTGGATGTATTTTTTCTTTTTAAGTCTACTCCTGTATCAATGCATTTAAGACCCTTACTCAGTGAGGACTTTAATAAAAAAAGACCTGCAGGAGGAAAGAAAACAAGCTTATAGATTATCTGTATTTCATATCTGTATTTCATCTACTTATAGATTATCTGTATTTCATAATCCCCAGGCCTGCCATGCTGGCCCTGCCCCAGGAGCATACTGAGACAGCAACTGAGACCAGGCATAGTGGCACATGCCCATAATCCCAGCTATTGGGAGGCTGTAAACAGGTAGATCATTACCAGTCAGATCTAGCAGTAACGCTGTGATCACCCTGTAGCTGCTTCCCTAAAATAAAAAAAATAAAAAAAAAAGAAAAACTGCATAGTTGATAAAATTATACGTTAATTCAGACACAGAAACTATGTAATTTTCAGTGAAACTGTACAAGCCCTAGTAGAAAAGCTCAAAGAAAACAGAGAAAGCTACAACCTAAGAAGAGCCCAAAACAAGAGCAGGGCTCTGAAAGGCAGAGTCTGGGCAGTCCTTCACATCTCCACCGAGCTAGACTACCCATTCTAAAACCCGGGACTGGGATCTCCTACACATTCTCTTTCTTTCATCATCCGCTCTGTGTCAGCCCCGGTTGTCTTCCTTCTGTCCAGAACCCGACAGTATCCCTGGAGGATTCATCTTGGCCCTTGAAATCCTTCACTGTACTGGTCTTTTTCATACTTATACACATCATCTGTTGTCATCTTATTACGTATGTCTAAAGTCGGAAGTAAAACTATTTACAGTAAAAGATAAGTACACAGCACTGTGACAGAAAGGAAATAAAGTTATATTCCTACACTGAGAAAGAGAAAGGAGGGATGGGACAAGGGCTACAATCCTTTTGCTTTCCCACCTTCCCACCTCAGACATGGATGCTAGCAGATCTGGCTCAGAGAAGACCCAACAGGGGAAGAAAAAAGAAATGGTTGTATGGTATTCTGCTCTTATCTGAAGTGCCTAGAGGAAGAAAACTGAAAGATACAAAGTAGAATCAGGGTTCTCAAAGGCTAAAAAGAGGTGAGAAGGGAGAGTTATATTTCCAAGTAACAGTAATGTATTCCATGCTGCTGAACTGTATTCCAAGGAGTGGTTAAAATGATAAGTAACTTATGTATATTTTACAACAGTTAAAAAATACTGCTAAATGAAACAGGAAAAACAAGTTACACTGGAGTGAAAAGTGAAGATTTTAAAAAATGCATTTGAGAGCCGGGCGTGGTGGCGCATGCCTGTAATCCCAGCACTCGGGAGGCTGAGGCAGGAGGATCGGTGTGAGTTCAAGACCAGCCTGGGCTACAAAAGTGAGCTCAAGGCCAGCCTCAACTGCATAGTGAGACCCTGTCTCAAAAAGACAAAAAAAAAAAGCATTTGAATGTCTGGCACCCGCTGTGACATCTTCAGGGAAGTATCAGCACGGCGCTAGCAAACTTAAGAACCAACAACATGAGGGATAGGAAGCCCTGGTTCTCAGGATCTATCCATTTGTGTGATTTAAGTCCTCCCATCATGTGCATTCTACAAAAATGGATGGATGGATAGATGGACAGGCAGGCCAACAGGCGGACAACAGCTGTGGAATGTGCCAAAATCCTCCTTTCCCTGCTCTCCTTTCCATCCCCAACATGGGTGGTGGCCTGACTGGGTAGAACAGAGAAGAGAGAACATAATGGGCTGGTGAGCTCAAAAAACTAGCTCCACCCCACAGGTCACCTGTGTCACTATTTCCAGAAAATATGCACAGAAATTAGGAGAAAAGGAGTGTCTAGGCTCACAGCGGCTTAACAAAGCTTGAATTGGCTTCTTTACCACAAGACTTCCTCAGATCTTCATCCCCACTCCCTTTTGAGACTTTTAATACAATAATAATATCCATTCAGTTTTTGTTTTGGTTTTTTGTTTGGGTTTTTCTGTAATTTCTTTTTAGCTGAAGTTTACTGTTCTGTTTTTGGTAGTAGATCCCAGGGTTGCCAGCTTTCTAGGCAAGCATTCTACTGTTGAGCTAAATCCCCAACCCCTAGCAATATTCATTCTGGCTTACAAAAAACGTCTGGAGCACAAAATTATTACCACATTGGTCTCATGTCCATACCCTTTTACCTCTAAGGGTATTCAGGGATAAGCTTGCTATGCCTTTTTGGGAAACTCTTACCTCAAGAAATGGGTCTGCTGGTTTACAGCCAAGCACAAAGATAGTCAGGCCTCCTGATGAAAACCAGGCTTCTCCTCAGCGGAGGGCAGTGGACGCCCTCTAGGAATGGCCACCACTGGACAACCCAAGCTGGACAAATCATTTTGGCATAAACTGCAGTAACAGTTCACAGAAGGAAAGCCCTAGCAGAGCCTCTTCCAACGGCCCCAGGCCACAGGAAAGTGGAAGAAAGAAGAGGTACAGTGAGGCACAAGTTCTTTTGTTCTTTACTTCAGGATCATAACTTTTCTCTAAAGTGCCACAATATTTCAAAGACCACAAGCTCTTAGGATTATAGTAGGCCCACAAAATCTTTCTTTTTTTTTTTTTAATGTGTTTAGTACAGGGTCTACAGGTCTCACTACACAGACTCATAGTGATCCTTCCTGGTTTTCAGCCTCCTAAGTGTTGGGATTATAGGCATGTGTCATCATACCCAGTCTCAATCTTCCATCTCATCACACCCCAGGGGTGAGGCCAAGGGCCACAGAGATAGCTCAGGGGCCTAAGCACCTGCCCGGCAAGTTCAAGGTCCTGAGTTCAATCCCGGGTACCACCAAAAACAAAAAGTTAGGGCTAAAGGGTGAGGCCAGCAAGGCACTCTGGGGATCAAACCCAGTCCCTGTGTCTTCCTAAGCAGGTGTTTTAATCCACTGAGTTATCTGGCCAGTGCTTCCCAAAATCTTAATGTAAGTCAGTCTCTAATATACCCCAAGTAAGGAACATCATTAAATTTGACAGAACTGCAAAAATATCTAGAAAAATCACAGCCAAGTTCTGTTTTTAAAATGCCAAAGAATGCTCAAAAACCTAGAGAAACTCCAGGTACAACAAAGAAGTAAAAGATAAATCAAGGCTACACAAAAATCAAGAGACACAAGACTTCTTCAGGAAAAAGAAATAAGTCTATGCACAAACATTACGAATTAACATCCAGAACAAGCCAGGGAATACTGGGTTGGATTAGTAAGGGCAGCATTATATTTTCATTACTCTATTATTTAAATTCTTCCTGAAAAGAGAGAAATCTAATTTCAACAGCAACTCGATATGTTTTTTTGCAAATATATTCTTAACAATGATAAAACAAATAAGAGGCCATGTGAACAAGACAGTGATCCACCACACAGCACGAGGGAGGCACAGATACCCTCCAGAGCCAGTCTCACTGGCCAAAACAAGGGGGCTCGGCGGGATGGCTCAGCGGTCTAAAGCGCCTGCTTGGGGAAGCTTGGGCGGCTTCAGGGACCACGGTTCGATCCCCAGCACCACATGCTGCGCCAGCCCTGCCCTCGGGGTTGGTTGAGCTGGCCATAAAAACGAGTGAATAAACAAACAAAGGTTCTGAAACAAGAAAAAATAATAATAATAATAAATAAAATTAAAAATTCTTTTTTTTTTTTTTTGTCTTTTTGAGACAGGGTTTTGCTATGCAGTTGAGGCTGGCCTTGAGCTCACTTCTGTAGCCCAGGCTGGTCTCGAACTCGCAATAATCCTCCTGCCTCAGCCTCCTAGTGCTGGGATTACAGGCGTGAGCCACCACACCCGGCTGTATAAAATAAAAAATTCCTAACAAAAAAAAATCACCTACAGAGCATCTTGTCTTTCTGAAAGTGAGAGCCAGAAGAAAATGGCTTTCAGCTCATTACTCAAAGCATAAATATAAGAAAAAGCCACAATAAATCCTGTGAAGGAAAGTGTCCTTGGCTTTCCTGAAGAGTGGGGACAGTCTGGAACCATCCCCAGTGATCTACAACTAGGTAAACACATGTGGTCATTCTTTGCCCATCAAATCTCAGCTCCCTCTAACTTCTGCCTTGTGAACCACAAGGCAAACCCTTTGCAGATAAACAACACATCAAGCCAAACATTTCAGAGGTAACAGGTTAGGTTTGTGGTGGCAAACATAATGTCTTCATGTTGTTTTTCTTTACAGAAAAATAGATGTTAATGTAAGAGTTGTGCTTTAAAAAGTAAAAACTGGAGCCGGGCGTGGTGGCTCACGCCTGTAATCCCAGCACTTGGGAGGCTGAGACAAGGAGGATCAATGTGAGTTTGAGACCATCCTGGGCTACCAAACTGAGCTCAAGGCCAGCCTGAACTGCACATCGAGACCTTGCCTCAAAAAGACAAAAAAAAAAAAAAAACTGAGTACTTAATTGCAGCACTGGCACTTAGCAATAAATAAGTGTGCCTAGGCTGCAGTTCAGGCTTACGTGTCTAAATGGCTCACCACAACTGAGGTCATCAAATGGTCCTGGTGTATTAATAAGGATTTGGATCCAATATCTCCTTCCTTCTTTTCCTTTCTTCCTTCTCTCCTTTCTTCTTTTCCTTCCTTCCTTGCTTCCTTCTTTCTTTCTTTGATTTTCTGAGACAGGTCACACTGTGCAATGCAGACTGGTCTTAAACTCACTATGTAACCCCGGCTGGCCTCAAACTTGTGGCACTCCTCCTGTCTCCGCCTCCTGACAGCTAGCATCACAGATGTGCACCATCACACCTGATCCAATTATCTCTTTTTTTTTTTTTTTTTTTTGTCTTTTTGAGACAGGGTCTCGCTATGCAGTTGAGGCTGGTCCTGCGCTCACTTTTGTAGCCCAGGCTGGTCTTGAACTCGCACCAATCCTCCTGCCTCAGCCTCCCAAGTGCTGGGATTACAGGCGTGAGCCACCACACCCGGCAAATTATCTCATTTTTAAAAGTCAATTACTAGCCGGGCGTGGTGGCTCACGCCTGTAATCCCAGCACTCGGGAGGCTGAGGCAGGAGGATTGGTGCGAGATCGAGACCAGCCTGGGCTACAAAAGTGAGCTCAAGGCCAGCCTCAACTGCATAACGAGACCCTGTCTCAAAAAGACAAAAAAAAAAAAAAAAGTCAATTACTAGGGGCTGGAAAGATAGCTCCATGGCACAAGTATCTGCCTGACAAGTGCAAGGTCATGAGTTCAAACCCTGGGGTTTCACAAAAAAACAAACAAACAAACAAAAACTTTCACTATCCCATTCCATCCTCAAAACCATATATATTTTTTTCTTTTTTTTTTTTTAATTTTTATTTTAAGCCAAGTGTAGTGGTGCACACCTGTAATCTCAGCACTTGGGTGTCTGAAGCAGGAGAATAGATGTGAGTTCAAAACCAGCCTGGACTTCAAGAGTGAGCTCAAAGCCTGCCTGAATCGCACAACGAGATCCTGTCTCAAAAAGAAAAAACGGGGGCTGGGGAGATAGCTCAGGGGCACAAGTGCTTGCCTGGCAAGGGCAAGGTCCTGAGTTCGACCCCTGGTTCTGCAAACAAAAAAAAAAAAAAAGACCAAAAAAAATGTCAATTACTAACTTTCTGAAAAAGGGTCTCACTATGTATCCCAGGCTGGCCTTGAACTCATCATACAGCTCAGGCTTGTCTTTAATTCACTATGCCACCATGACTTTAACTCACTATGTAGCCCAGGCTGGCCTCAAACTCATGGCAATTGTCCTGCCTAAACCTCCCAAATGCTAGGATCACAGGTGTGTGTCACCGTGCCCAGTTTAATTGCTTACAATGACAGGGGAATGCCCACTGATGTCTAAAGAAACGCATAGAAACTTCTAATTACTCTTTTTCTTTGAAGTACAAATTAGAAATGGCTGAGTTGATAATCTGGAATAACAAGTTTTCGGTTTACTGATGAGCATATTCCTTACAAGCATATGAACAGAACACCACAGAAACTATAAGCCAAGAATCTCACCCACCCACCGGTGGCAGAAGCCAGGTTATCCCACATCTCCAGTGGGCATGGCGGTCCTGCACCTCTTCCACACTCTGTTCAGTGCCCTTCTAGTCAATGAACATTTCTACTCCACTGGAACTACTCCAGCTTAAAAGCCCAAGGCTGCCACACAGTCAAGTACCTCTCTCAAGTTCCTCATTGTACTGTAAGGAGTGGTACATGGTCTTTGCCAGTACTCCAAAGCCCAAAAGAATAAGAAGCTAAAAGCAAGAGCTTCTGAGAGACCAAATTATCAGAAACAGTACTGATACTGTGCTTAGGGTACAGTCCAGCATGGTGGCCCATGCCTATAATCCCAGCACTTGAGACACTAAGTCATGTTGAGTTCAAGACCAATCTGGGCTACATCGTGAGTTCAAGGACACCTGAAACTATACAGCAAGAGCCTGTCTAAAATACAGAAGAAGCCGGGCGTGGTGGCTCACGCCTGTAATCCCAGCACTCGGGAGGCTGAGGCAGGAGGATCCGTGCGAGTTCGAGACCAGCCTGGGCTACAAAACTGAGCTCAAGGCCAGCCTGAACTGCATAGTGAAACCCTGTCTCAAAAAAAAAAAAAAAAAGGCAAATAAATAAATAAATAAATAAAATACAGAAGAATCTCCTAAAAATACTTGGGATAGAAATCTCTAAGCACACACACACACATGTGTGCAAGTACAGACACTCACGTATCATTTTACTATTATAGGCTCTTTAAACATGCAACAAGGGCTGGGGAGATAGCTCCGAGGCACAAGTGCCTGCTGGGCAAGTGCAAGGTCGTGAGTTTGAACCCTGGTCCCACAAAAAAAAAAAAAAAAAAACATGCAACAATATATCACAGATACAGCTCTATACTGTATCAGACTTGCCACTGTGTCAGTTGAACAAGAATTCCAATTAGGACACCTGCAATTTTAGTACTGAGAGGCTGAGGCAGGAGGATCATTGTGAGTCTGAGATCAGCCTGGGCAATGAAGTGAGCTCAAAACCAGCCTGAGCTGCATATTGACACCGTCTCAAAAGAACCAAAATTAATAAATAAATAATTCCCATTTATATTTACAGTATGATTTTTCCAATGACAGTTTAAAGCCAAAACAAGGAATCCCAGATCATTTAACAATTCTTGCAAAAATAAGAGGACTGCCGGGCGTGGTGGCTCACGCCTGTAATCCCAGCACTTGGGAGGCTGAGGCAGGAGGATTGGTGCGAGTTCGAGACCAGCCTGGGCTACAAAAGTGAGCGGAGGACCAGCCTCAACTGCATAGCGAGACCCTGTCTCAAAAAGACAAAAAAAAAAAAAATAATAATAAGAGGACTGCTGGGGCCAGCGAGATAGCTCAGCAGTCTAAAGTACCTGCTTAGGCAAGCTTTGGCAGGTGCAGGGGACCACAGTTCCATCCCCAGCACCACCAGCCACACAAGCCCCACCCTAAGGGCAGGGCTGAGCCAGCTAAAAAAATAAATAAATAAGAACACTTCAAAGAATTTCTTGTTTTGAAATTTTGTATTACATATACTCTTGCTTGTTACATTTTCTATCTTTATTCCTGCTATTTTTACTCTTTAAAATTTTAGGGCTGGTGGGATGGCTCAGTGGTCTAAATAAAGCGCCTGCTTAGGAATGCTTGGGCTGCAGCAGGGACCAAAGTTCAACCCCCGGCACCATATGCTGTGCCAGCCCCACCCCCAGGGCAGGCTGAGCCAGCCATAATAAAAAAAATAAATATAACTTTACAGTGGTAGAGCACTTGCCTAGCTTGTGCAAGCCCTGAGTTTCACCCCAGCATCATTAAAATCTTCCTCATCATCACCTTTACATTCAGCATGGCTCAGGGAACAAATTCTGTTGCTCTGTCCATGAGAAGTCCACATGCTCTGGATCTTAGCAGCTAACCCTACCTGTGGCAAGTGCAGCCAGATATTTTAGTATTTTCACTTTTACTTTCCTAAAGAATCTTTGGGGCCCGGAGGGATGGCTCAGTGGTCTAAAGCGCCTGCTTGGGAAAGCTTGGGCAGCTTCAGGGACCGCGGTTCGATCCCCGGCACCACATGCCGCGCCAGCCCTGCCTTTCGGCCGGGCTGAGCCGGTCATAAAAATGAGTGAATAAACAAATAAAGGTTCTGAAACAAGAAAAAAATAAATAAAATAAAATAGAAAATTCTTTTTTTTTTTTTTTTTTTTTTTTTTTTTTTTTTTTTTT
>PVJA010054080.1:0-11709 GCA_004027025.1 Myocastor coypus
TTTTTTGTCTTTTGGAGACAGGGTCTCGCTATGCAGTTGAGGCTGGCCTTGAGCTCACTTTTGTAGCCCAGGCTGGTCTCGAACTCTCATCAATCCTCCTGCCTCAGCCTCCCAAGTGCTGGGATTACAGGCGTGCGCCACCACGCCCGGCTGGTCACAAAATATTGATGGTAGTATTTGTGAAGAGACTCGCCACCATTTGGGATTTTCAAAAAGCCAAAGGAGCATCCCCACCCACCCTCCCCAAACACGGAATCTCTGTTTTCAGGGGTTGGCAGAGTCTGCAGAGCAAATCCCACCTGAGGACACTCAGGCTGCAGCGCTGGTCTCTCCTGTTCTTGGAATTCTTAACCCTTGACAGGTGACTTCAACCGGCAGAGCTCCCAAGCTCGTCAGACCCAAACAGCTTTCTGGAGTTCCAGAGCCTTGAGTTGGAGCTGTAGCAGGAACAATGCAGACAGACAGACAGACAGACAGACAGACAGACAGACAGGCAGACAGACAGACAGACAAGAGAAGTCCTGTGACCGCTGGCCTGGGACGCAACGCTGCCCAGCATGAGTGCAATCATGCCGCCTGCCTGGGAAGTCAGGGCTCCCTCTGTGGAGGGGTCGTCTGGGCTGGAATAAGGCCATTTTGACTTCTTCTTGTGCTTAGTGATTTTAGGGCTGTATATTCAGGGATTGTTTTTCTTCCCTAGTACACAATAGCAAGAATTGTATTAATGAGGTTAGAGGCCAGACCAGAAAAAAAAATGGTGTCTAGAGTTCCTTCTGTACAAGCGTTCATGCTGGAATGGAAGCCACAGATGGGTAAGACCTGGTGGTGATGCAGGGCTATGGGTCTAGCACTGTGGGAGGCTGAGGCAGGAGGAATACAAGCCTGAACCCAGCCTGGGCAACTTCATAACTCCATGAGATCAGGTCTCAAAAACAAAAAACAAAACAAAACAAAACAAAAAATTAAAAGGACTAGGGTGTAGTTCAGTGTGAAGGTCTTGGGTTCAATCTCCAGAATCTCTCTCTCTCTCTCTCTCTCTCTCTCACACACACACACACACACACACACACACACACACACACACACACACACACTTAAAAGTTAAATAAAGAGAGAAACAACTGAGGTAAGTTTTAGGGAGATATAAAGAAATGTCAGCCTGTGTGAACAGGGCCTGCTGCTCCTGGAGGTAGTGGGGTCCGGGCACCTATGCCAGGAGGAGCCCTTCACCCAGGGACATGGCCTTCTGCACATCCTGTGTGTTTTCTATTTTTTTTTTGCTAGATGTGACACTTTTTCACCTTTGAGGCTCTAGGGTGGGTTTACCACTTCCTGTCACTGTGGAAGGGGCAAGGACTTTTCATTGGGGACGCTGACCCATGGCAGCAGGTGTCACCCCATGCTGGATCGACTGTGAACTTTGGGGCTTGAGTCCGTGGGCTTTGGGGACCCAGTTCTCCAGTCATTTTTATTTTGAGCTAACACCTTGCTGAGCTGCCCAGGCTGAGCTTGAACTAGGGATCCTCCTGCCTCAGCCTTTCAGAATGCTAGGATTACAGGTGCACACCACCATACTTGCGAGCCCTGTGTGGAATTCTCAAGAAACAAAAGCCAAGCATGCCCTTGTCTGCTAGTTCTTGTAGACATCCTTCAGGAAGAAATGGCAACTGGTGCATCCAGGTCCCAAGATGTGGCCAAGGCTTTGGCCTGACTTTTGCCATCCCTGGCCACTTGCAGTCCCGCCTCAGCCTCCCTGAGTAATTGTAGTTCTTTTGTGTCAGCATTAACTTGGGGCTCCAAGCTTAGCTGTAGAACCTGAGGGGCCTGGATGAGCAGTGGCCAGCAGGCCTCCTCAAATGGCCTTGACCTCTAACCTCTAACCAAGGAAACCCGGATGATCATGAATGACTGACAGTGACTCTTCTTTTGCGGGTTGTCATGGTTACAAGCAAGGTAGCATCTGTCCTCCCACCCAGTGTGAACCCAGCCCTATTGTGGGGTCCTGTCCACACCTGAGCCAATGTCACCCCCCAGCCAGATTCAATCTCATTCAGCCTTCAAAACGAAGCTAAAAATACGGAATTGGGTGAAGCAGGCTTGGGAGAAAATGGTGGCTTCTATCTGTGCTCACCTCCTCAGCAGTTGCATAGGGAATCCCTGGAAGCTGGGATGTGTGAACAGCTTTGCTCAGTGGCTGGGACCATGGTCCCCATTGGCATAGAGCTGCTTGTGTGTCAGTCACAGCTGTCTCTAGATGCTGGACTCTGAGTCGGGAACACAGGAAGAAGACGGAATGGATGAAGCTGTGCTCATGGGCCCGGGCACTTTCAACATTGACCAACGTTCTCAGTGTGTATCTCCATGGTGGTACTGGGGATTGAATCCAGGGCCTTGGGCATGCCAGGCGGGAGCTCCACGACTGAACCACACCCCCACCATGCCCCCTTGACTCTTCATGACTCAAAACCGTAACTTTTTCAGGAAGCATGATGTGATGCCAACACGCTGGTAGGCTTAGGCAGGACAACTGCATGTTTGATCCCAGCCTAGGAAACTCAACAATTTAGATGCTATCTCAAAATAAGAAAAGAAACAAATAAGCTGCTGGGAATGTAGCTCGATACAAAGACCCTGAGGTCAGTCTGCAGTTCCAGAAAGAACTTTTTTTTTTTTTTTTTTTGTCTTTTTGATACAGGATCTTGGTATGCAGTTCAGGCTGGCCTTGGGCTCACTTTTGTAGCCTGGGCTACAAAACTTGCACTCATCTTCCTGCCTCAGTCTCCCAAGTGCAGGGAGTACAGGCAGGTGCCAGAACACCCAGCCCCAGAAAGAACTATTTCTTTGCAGTTAACAATCTTTTTTTTTTTTTTTTTAAGACATTAAAATCACTGAGGACTTTTCCCTAAGATACTGGGTTTATTGATTGATTGATTGATTGATTGATTGTGGTACTGGGATTGAACTCAGGACCCTATGCTTGCCAGGCAAGCACTTATTCTAGTGAGCTATCTCTCTAGCCCATGCAGTTAACAATCTTAAAATGGAGCTGCCAAAGATTTATTCAGAAGAACACACTTCAGATCATTCTTTCCCCGTAAATGTTGGGAGCAAGGCTTAGATATGGCCCCTTGGCTGGTGTGTGGATTGGGGTGACGCTATGTTCAGGCTTCCCAGTTGCTGTTTACGGCAAGGCCTGGATTTCCTTTCATTGCCAGTGGTACTGGAATCCGTTGACCAAGAGTAATTCATTATTTTCTTCCCTTTCTGTGGTCTCTTTTTCTATTCAGCTTCTCCGTGATTTTCTTAATCAAGGACATTTCTCAGGAAGGACTTTCATCTACGGCTCCCCAATGTATCTAGACAGATTCAGGACAGATAAGGACTCTCAAAATAGCCCAGTTTCTCTTTCCTCTGGACAGATACCCACAGGAGATTTTAAAATACTGAGTGTTTGACTTGCTTCAAGTACTATAAAGCTATGTAGCTTTTAGTTGTACAGGTTTCCATAAGTCTAAATGTTTTTCTCGTTTGTTTTCTGAGATAGTGTCTCACTATGTCACTCAGGCTGGCCTCCTGCTCACAATGGTCCTCCTTTCCGCCTTGGCCTCTTGAGAGCTGGGTCACAGATGTGCACCACCACACCTGGCTGAAGATGGTTTTGGCATTAAAGGACTAAGAGCATCTTGGGTGAACTGATGACATTCACACATGCTTTCTCTTTTCCAGAGACCAAAGACCACACCTGCCTGGGACAATCTGTAAGGAAATAAGAGGAACATCTGCTTGTGCCTGGCCTCTGTGTTTGCATGAAATGGTGACGGTTTTGCTCAGGGTAATGTCTGCTCTTGAACTTCCTCTCCTAACCTAAGTACGGTTGCAGGTGGCACTGGGGTTGCTGGGGAACCTCTTGGCAGCTACCTCACTGAGCCCCACTTGTAACCACCAGACTTACCTGGAAGTGCTACTCGGGCCTTGTGGAAGTGAGAGTGTTGTGGAGCTGCCGATGTCTATTTCGGGGCTCCTGACCTGCTTCCCTGGCACCTAGCTAACGGCTGGCTGGTGGGGACTCACCGCACCGCACCTTCTTTAGAGAAGTCAAACAGGTGCTGTGGTGGTCTTATCTTGTGTTTTGTCCCCAGAAGGTCTGTTGGTGTTAGAAGCCCAATAGGTCCAACTTCAGCAACTGCACAACTGGTGTTTTGGCCCAAGTTCTGTGGTCATGGTTTAGAATGCGGTTGGCATCAGAGTCTGGGCCCAGGGACTTTTGATTTGGTGTGATTGGCTTCCTGATTTCTCTCTTACTAAATCACCTGCTATCAACAGTGGTTCCTGCCTCTCTACTTCCTGTATAATTTGGTATAGTTCGTGAGACACAGTCTTGCCATACAGTTCAGCCTGGTCTTGAATTCTCTATGTAGCTCCAGGCTCACGGAGATTCTCCTGCCTCAGCCTTCTGTATGCCAGCATTATGAACCTGCAGTACTCTGCTTGGCTTCCCTTGGCTTAGAAAGGGCAGAAACTGTGTTGAAGCAATTAGAAAGCTTTAGGAGTTTTCAGTCTCATTCTTATCCCAATTCTGATGTTTTGAATTTTCTTTTCTGAGGTCCAATTAAAATGTCATACAAAATTTGACTGAAGTTAAAAACTACTTATGGTTGTGCAAACAGCTTTTGCCACCCGAGCTGTGGTGTGATTACTTCCGAGTTGCCCATGCCCAGTGGGTCCCTCTCCAGGGCATTCACCAGAATGTGGGCAGACTTTTGGAGGTTGGTTGCACAGTCCCCAGGCTCAGCTAGGCTTTCTAAATACCAGCAGTAAAGAGATTAGAAAAGCTGGGCATGGGGGCACATGCCTATAGTTCCCAAGGATGAGGCAAGAGGCAGGAGGCAGAGGATTGCAAATGTGAGGCTAGCCTAACCAACTTTGCAATTTAGTTCAATGCAGTCTTTGAAGAAGATATAAAAATTTAAAGAATGGCCGAGGTTGTAGCTCAGTACAAAGGTCCTGGGTTCCATCCCTTCTTCCCCACAAAAGAACCAGAAGTGGGAAGTATCTGACTATTTGGTCTGTACCACTGTGTGGTATCTCAGCCTCAGGGCTGTTTGGCTACCTTGTACTATAGCTTCCTGTCCTCTGTCCCTCTGGGGGCCAATGACAGTCACAGGAATTCTTCTCCTCTGCCCACACAGCTGGGTCTGCAGGGTCTCCCAGGAGCACGCTACAGTATGATAGGTAAATGAGGGGTCCCAGTAGGAGTGATGCTGGCCCTGCCCACCTTGGGGCACTGTTGGGTCCAAGTGGCCCCTAGACTTGCACTGACCTGTCTGGGTGCTTTCTCTGGGATGCTTGAGGCCTGCGTTTGCTGTCTGGGGCAGGCCTTCCTTCTTCCCATTTCAAATGTCTCATCTGTCATCTTTTCTCACCAGTATGTGGCAAAGTTTCTTCTCCTCTTCCTCTTCCTCCTCCTCCTCCTCCTCCTCCTCCTCCTTGCTCCTCTTCTTTGCCACAGGATCTCCTTTTGGAGCCCGGGCTGGCCTTGAATTTGTGGAAATCCTCCTGGTTCTGCCACCTGAGTGCTGGGGTTAAAGGCATTCACCACCCTGCCCAGCAAATCTGGCTTCTTTTGAGACTCTTTCAAGGAGTGTTAGCTTTTGTTCAATTGCAAAATGACCTTAGATCTTGGAGCAGCCCCCAGACAATGTTTTATGAGCAAAGAAGAGGCATCGTAGGTGACAGAGAGGAGTCACTAGGGGAAAAGCGCAGGCTGTGGCCTGGACCCCGGCTGGCTGGGTGAGAGCGTGGCAGATGGCACAGGCGGCCGGCGATCTGAGATCTGAAACCACACTGACAGCGGGTCGAGCACAGCCTCCGTGGCCTGTGGGATGCGAAGTCCTGAGGTCTGTGCGGATGGGTCAGACCGCGAAGCCTCATGGTTATTTGCTACCAAGTTGACCCACACTGCTCACATTTGGAAATTTTATAAATGATATACATTTTATAAATGATAATATATATATATATATATATATAAATATAAAAATTTTATAAATGATAATTTTCAAATTTTGGAGTGGTATTTATTTAATTATGATTTTTTTTGAATTTTTAATATAAAAAAGTGACTGATTCGATTAAAGGTTTCACACACACACACACATCAAAGACTCATCAGTACAAATGAATGAGTAGATACTTTTAAATATAAAGGAAGTTTTGACTCATTAATTCAATAACCCATAAGGCAAGTGATTCAAAAGAGAATTTAACACACACACACACACACACACACACACACACACATACACGCAGGCCATCAGGCCCTCAGAGGTGAATTCCTAGACAGACAGAGCTCTGGTGAGTGTCCACCGACCCATGAGCCTCCACGTCCCACACAGTCTGCCTGGCTATGACGCGGCTCTGAGAGGAAACCATTTCACTGTGGTCATGCTTCAGCTCACAGATGTCAAACAGCTCAAATACAAAGAAAGTGTCACTGGGGAGGAGGAACTAGACAAGACCTGAATGATCTTTCTGCTGTTCTTTTTTTTTTTTTTTTTTAGGGAAGGGTCCACAGGGTGTTCAAGGTCTCACTACTACATCAGACTTGGAGTGATCTGCCTGTTTACAGTCTCCCAAGAGCTGGGATTACTTTCTGCTGTTTTTTTGAGCCATTTTGAAGTCCTACTCCTCTGTCCTTTCTTTTTCTCTTCCTCTGTTTTGCTGTGTTGTGTTTTGAGACATACTCCCAGTCTAATCCAGGCTGGCTTTGAACTCTATGTGGTCCAGACTAGGCTTGGACTTGTGATTGTCTCGCCTTGGCATCCAGAGCTGGGAGTATGGAACAATTCCCAGGGATGCTTGCCTAGTTCTCAGTTCAAAAAGGAGATGACATCATGAATGGGACAACCTTACAGCGACTCACAGAGTCCAGTTGCCAAACTTTACATCAACACTCATGCAATCAGAACGGTGCATCGGTGAGCTTGTTCTTGGGATTCTCCTGAGCTACTCTGTTGATCTCTGTCCCTCAGCAAGGGAAACCTGTGCGAGGGGGTCTCTCAGTCTGTGATTTCCTCTTACAGCAGCCTTAGTAGTGTGAACTCAATATTTTTGAACCTCCATGTTCTTCCTGGAAAGCCTAGTAGGTGTGATGCGATGCCCACCTTGTGCTGTTTCTCTCCCTGCAGGTCACATTTAATGTCAGGCCTTCCTATCCCTCTAGCCTGCCCCCTTCTCCTAGGTTTCCTGGGGCCTTGCCCCGGCCAGCTGTGTCCAGATTCCTGTGGGTCTCCTCATTTCTCTTTCTCCATCCATTCCTTCCCATTAAATTCTCCCCCTCACCTACAATAGAAGAGCAATCCATTAAAAAAAAAAAAAAAAAAAAAAAAGATTGCCAAGCTCTAAGATCCCACTGCTTACGAATGTTCCAAAGAATTTGTATGGCATTAATAATAAAAATCTGACTTTGTCCCTACATCTGAGAGGGTGATGTAATTTGACACACATCCCTGACTTCTGATCTTCCTGGTCTCTTGGGTCCCAGCTCTGACAAACAACTTCTTCCTCCTGACCTGGCCACATGAAGTCCTTCACCAGGACCTTCGCATCCTTCTTTGGATGTGGGACTCAGGTCAAACGCCAACTTTCTCTGACAACTACTATGAGGCTTGTTATTACTTTTTTTTTTTTTTAAAGAATTGTTTTATTTTATTCTTGTTTCAGAACTTTTGTTTGTTTGTTTATTTATTTTTATGGCCAGCTCAGCCTGCCCCGAGGGCAGGGCCGGCTCAGCATGTGGTGCTGGGGATAGAACCGCAGTCCCTGCAGCTGCCCAAGCTTTCCCAAGCAGGCGCTTTAGACCACTGAGTCATCCTGCCAGGCCCCTTGCTATTACCTTTGTCTTGTCCTGCTTGGTACATCTTTTTCCTGTCTGCCTTATTCCTTCTCTTCTCCCCTTACAGAACAGACCACATGGCACACTGCACTGCACCTGCCTATTGTCCGTGGCTTTCGCTGAAATACCTTTGTGCCCCTGACTCTGAATTTTAAGAGCAAAGAGTAAAATCATTCATATGTATTTGCCTCTAAGTAGCTATATGTGTCCAGACAAAATAAATCGATTCCTGCATGTTTATAGCTTTCGCTGCACATATCTGTAAGTCAATGGCTCCTAATGGAAAACCAATAATAATGATGAAAATGTCACCGCATTTCTTGTCGAGTCGAGGGCTATCTTTGCCCTAGGAAGTTCAACAGCAGTAAATTTCTATTATTAGTGGGAAAATGGAACAAAACATGTATGCAGCCAGGCTGCAGCCTACATTTCCAGTTCTCGAGTGCAGCCTCTCTTTTCCCTAAACTGTCACACTCGCAGCAGGCCTTTGACATTTTTGTCTTCTCCCTCCAGGAAAGTAGAGCATCTTCTTCTAATTCGGATTAATTTTAGGTGACTCAAATAATTAGGAAAACCAGGTGAGATAAATATAGAAGGTATTTAAAATTCTGTAGAGTCATTTGACTTTAGAAGAACTTAATGCTTAAATTGATTTCTTTCTGGACCTGCCATGAAAATGGGTCAGGGAAGAAGATAAATCAATGCAAATTGGAAAAGTCACTCCTGGAAGTCACTAAAAGAGGCTCTTGCCTGCAAGTTCGGGCAGGATGCGGGAGGGGAGTATGTCCTTCCCAGCAGCGGTGGACTTTGTAACCAGGTGTGAAAGTGGCCTAGGCTGGCGGAAGCTCACCACGCCCTTGGTGTGTCAGTCCACCTGACTTGTGTTGGTCACACACTGTGCCAGAGAGGAATGTGCATTCTGGCGCAGATGGAAGAGCTCGCAGCTGAATGACTGTAGAATTTGGGGCTGGCTGGAGGTGGCCGCTGCGAGTGACCTGGCAGGATGCGTTCTTGCCCCAGCTCCTCCTCCTCGCCCTGCTTCCGGGCCACCATAGGCTGAGCAGCCCTCCTCCACCAGGCCCCTCAGGCACGTTGCTTCTGTCGTGGAACCAGCTGGCCAGGGACTGAAGCTGGGACTCCGCATAGCCCTCCTCTGTCCTAAGTTATGTCCCAGCAGCGGGAAGTGGACGCACACTCCCCGGAGCGATTGCCATCTCCAGCCTGATGTCCACACGCCTGCTGGCTTCCTGAGTTCTCTACAGGTTCCCCGTGAACAGACAAGGTTGAACATTCTCCCCCTGAAGCCCCACTGAACATTTCAGGGAAACCACGTGGTTCTTAGCCAGCTGCCTCTGCCTGATGACAGAGCGGCCGTCCACCCACACTGCAGATTCTTGGAAAGACCAGAGTTCTCTCGCGTAGCCTTCTAGCCTCAAGGTGCATCCAGCTGCCTACTAATGACTCAGATTTATCCTTTTTTATTACAGAGTAGTGCTCTATTTTGTGCAAAGAGAATCAGACACACATCACATAGTTTCTCTCATGAGAAATCCAAAGTGTAAATAAATTAAAAGCCAAAGGAAAGACAGATGATAGAAAACAGGGACTTGATCCCCGGTACCACATGCTGCACCAGCTGCATCCTCAGGGCAGGCTGAGCTGGCCATAACATAAATAAATAAGTAAATAAGCAAGTAAACAGATAAATAAAAAAAATTTAAAACAAAAAAACAAAGAACAGCGAGACAGATCTTTTGCAAATGGGAAGGGATCAAGAGAGGGAAGAGAGGGGAGGTGACTTAAAAAATTAAGATGTGCTGTGCCCGAGCACCAACTCCCCATAGTGAATGTGGTCATTATGCACTGCAAACAGGGCTGTCATCACCATCATCATCACCATCATCTTCATCTTCATCCTCATCATCTTCATCATCATCATCTTCATCATCCCAAAACAAAATAGCTGCTTGGAAAAGGAAGATCCGATTTCCCTGGGGACTGAGACAAGATGCTAAAAATGAATCAAGGTTATGTGGACAATCAGATCAGCTGTCCTTCCAGGTAGAGGTTTTAATGTTGACCTTCCTTAATTTAAAGAAATATAAACAAAGCAAAACTGCTACCATGTTCATAAGAAAGAGCAAGTCTGCAGTCCCTGCAGGATCAGCCGGCCGGAGCGGCAGGTTGGGGAAGGGGCTAGGAGGTGTTGTGGTACAAGTTTGCAAATCATTTACAAGAGGTAAGCCCTGGCCCTGCTCAGAGCGTGGGCTGCAGGGGTGATTTATGAAGAGGAGATGGGTGATACATCACAGCCCTTTGTTTCCCAAAGAGGCCTGCACGCAGCAGATCAATTTACAGGCAATGAGAACAAGGAGAAACAGCAGCGTGTTATAATCTAAGAACACTGTCCGATTGGATACCACGCGCAAACAAAGTGTTAGCGCCAGAGATTTGGGCGCTGCTACAAACAAGCGCCCTGTGTGGAGCTCTTTGAGCCCAGAGGCAGGAAGTGACAGGGACCACAGGTCAATGCGTGGGGGGCACCAGAGCTGGACGCCGAGGAACTAATTCCTTCCAATGGCGGCGTGAGCGGACACGCAGGGCTCTTGGGGGTCTTCATTAGTCACAGTCTTTGGCAGCCCTGTTGTCATGACTGTGTTTGAGCTTTGGGTTACTGTTGCTCCTGGGGCTGCAGCCCTGGGAAGGAGGGAAGGTGAGGTCCTCTGCACCTGACTCCCGCATGCTATTAGCCCCCTCCACAGCGTGGCACCTTCTGCCTCTGTAGTCCTTCTTTGGCATTCTGCTCCCCGAGAGCAGAGCTCAAGCCTTCGTTGTCAGTCCTGGTGCCAGCACCTGGTCCAGCAAGCGTGGGCCCTCAGGATGTACTCAGGAACATGAATCAGATACATGTGGCAGCAGAGTATGAGTCGCAGCAGGCAAAGGCAGAACCCTGGGGTGATTTCAAGACCCCCCACTTTAGCTCTCCTTCCCTTTAAGCCTTTTATCAGAAATACTGTACCACTAGGAAAAAAAAAAAAAAATGAGCAGGATGAGGTCCTGTCTGTATGTGTTTCCTTCCCTCCTTGGGGACAGAAACGATCCAGAAAATAGGAAAGTGACCCATGTGGCCAAAGGCGGTTGGCAGGGTCTTAGAACTGGGCCTGAGACCCAGGGGAGCAGGTCAGGAGTGACCCACTTCTTACGAAACTAGAATCCCACAATCTGCAAGTCAGCAGCATCTTTTTGGTTCAGGGATGGGTTTCCCAGGGGGGAGCTCAGTTTTCCCCATTTGCATTTGTGGTTTCGCCAATGAGCACTGGGGGTTTCAGGTTCAATGTGAAGTTTGCTCTCTAAGGGACAGAAGGGAGTTGTTCCTCCTGTGCTGACAGTAAACTCACAGTAAATGTCTGTCCAGGGACGTCAGCCGTGGTGGTGGTGTAGAGTTGGGTGTTCTTGGAAGGCTTTTTCTCCCCCTAACTAACGTCTGTTTTATTGAGCACAAGTGTTCTGTTTCTCATTTAGCAATGAAGCGTGCTGCACATGGAGTTGAGGGTGACATGGCCCGAGAGGCCCTGTGAGCTGTCAGAACTCAGTAGGTTTGTGAGTCCTGGCAGGCGGGGAGCGCCCTGATTTCATGACCTAGGACTGGGACTTGGGCTTCAGCCAACAGAGAGACCAGGCTGTTTGGGTCCTAGAGGGAAACCAAGGCTGAGCTGGGCACTGTGATAAGCTGGCACTTTGGGAACTGGAGTGCACGTCTTTTGCCTTCCCCTTTCCTTTCCTTTCCTTCTTTTTGATTCTCTTTCATGGGGACT
>PVJA010054081.1:0-11713 GCA_004027025.1 Myocastor coypus
AGGGTCTCATTACTAGATCGGATTCGCAGTGATCTGCCTATTTAAGGGCTGGCACCTCTGGGCCCTGCCTGCTTACAGGTGCTTTAACCCGCTGAGTTATTTGGTCAGCCCCCAACGGGCACTTTATTCGAACTGGTTATCGAACTCAGGACCTTGCACTTGCCAGGCAGGCACTTGTGCTCCTGAGCTATCTCCCCGGCCCCCTAAGCAAGTACTTTATTTTTATTTATTTATTTTTGCGGGACCCGGGTTCGAACTCACAACCTTGCACTTGCCAGGCAGGCACTTGTGCCACGTAACTATCTCCCTGGCCCCCTAAGCAAGTACTTTAAATGGTTGAACTAACTCACCGGCCCTATGATTGGAACTATTGATCAGATGTTATAAACCTTGAGTGGCCTTTTGCCCATTCCCAAAGCCTGTGCTTGCTTTCTTAGGATACTTGACATTGATTTCCCACAGACACTACTCTCTCCCGTTTCGGGCATGGCTTTTCTCTTCTATAACCCAGGGCCTGGCCAAAGCCAGGCACCTAACAGGCCAACATGAAATTGGGGTCAGAGAAAGAGAGACCAGGAAGCACAAGGAATCAGGCCAAATTAACGCACACTGCCCACTTAACGCGCACTAAGATACTCGCGGGTTCCCGACACTGCTTGCAGCTGCGGCCCCCATCCCAATCTAGCACTCTCTCCCACTCGCTACGTCAACCGGAAGTGGCATGTGCGGGGCTGTAAACACAACCTTCAACGCCCCACCTCCGCTCCCAGCCCCGCCCCCGTCTGCCACGTGATGCGCCCCCGCCCGCCCTCACCGCCGCCTCATTGGGCTGCCAGTTTTGTTTACCTTATATGGCCAGGTCCTAACACCCCGCAGCAGCCCATTGGCCGAAGCACGGCCTCTCTCGGCTAACGTCAGTCGGAACAGAAAGATGCAAATAAACTGGTGCATCCTGGGAAGGTAAGTCCGTAGCGGCTCCGGAACTGGCTCCGCGTGGTCCTAGAGCCCCCATGCTCAGAGCACAGATTTGGGGCAGAGAACACAAGCTGTTGCGTGGGAAAGTGGGTACTTAAGAGAAGGGACCTCTGAAACTCTAGACGCTACTGGCCTCATTCGCCTGTCCTGTGCGCCGTGCCTCTCTCGAGACACTCCTTTCTGCTTGGCCGAGAGCCGAACTAGGGAGGGCAAGGCAAGTTATCTGGGAGATCTCCGAAGGCTTCCTAAAGGCGATGACGTTGTAGCAGAGCCTGGGAAAGCGGACGATATTTATTGGCGCCTACTGTGTGATGAGGCCTTGTGCATCGAATTTGGCTAGTGAAATTCATGGGGTCTCCTTTCTAGGGACTGTAGGGTCTCCAAATTCCTGAAACCAGGCGTTGGCGCCCCTTCTCTGATCAGCTGGGTGCTCCGTAGGCGTTTGGCTACCAGACTTACAATCCCTGCCAGCCCGGCGGCGGCGGGGGCGTCGCGGACTACAGGTCCCAGCATGCCTTGCCGGTCGCTGGGGCCGCGAGGCGCGGCGAGTCAGAGCGCACGGTAAATATTTGTATTAGCTGGAGCCGGCTCGCTAATGGTGGACGCGTGAGGCGCGGCGCGAGCGCGCAGGCGGCCGGAGCGGGCAGCGCGACGGCGCCATGTCGGTGAACATGGACGAGCTCAAGCACCAGGTCATGATCAACCAGTTCGTGCTCACGGCGGGCTGCGCGGCCGACCAGGCGAAGCAGCTGCTGCAGGCGGCTCACTGGCAGTTCGAGGTGCGCGCAGGGTGGGTGGCGTGGACACGTGCCGGGGGCGCCCCCGGGCCGGACAGAGGGCTCTACCTAATTGTCCGATGGCCAGGCCCGCGCCCGCGGCCCGGCAGTCCGCTTGGCGACCCCCCCTTTGTCCGGGTAACGGCCGAGGGTGGGGCAGTGGCCGGCCGGAAGGGGGACGCTCCGGGTCGGGCCTCGCTGGGCCGAGGGCGGAGTCGCCCGGCGGCGGCTGGTCTGTGTGCCCGGTGGGCGGCCCGCGCGTGTGCGTACTTGTACATGTGCATTTGTGTTTACGCACCGCGCTTGGCGTCAGCGGAGCACATAGAGGGCTGAGGACATGTGGGTACGTGTGCAGACGCGCAGTCTGCCTGGCAGCGTGTCAGGTACAAGAAACTCGTGTCATGTTTGGTATATGTTCAGCATGTACACTTGGGCCGGTTTGCAGAGGGTGCCATGCCCAAGACTGTGCGGTGTGTGTATACATGCATGGTGTGGAGTGTATGGGCAGTGTGCTGGAGCCCCTATACAATGCAGAGGTGTACGTGTGTGTAAGTTGGCCCAGAGGTGTGCCCGGGGGTCGTTACGCAAGTCTAGGTATCTTCTGGGTTGGGAGAGGAACCTGTGCCTTTGCGGCTGCCCTGGGAGTAGTGTGGGGGTCAGTAGCACAAGCCACTTGGACAGATGTTGTTGCCTTTCTGGCTTCTCATCTTACTCAGGAGGTCTCTGTTGACTTACAAGGTGGTGGTGTCCTGAAGCTGGTGGTGCTCCCTTGAGGCTGTCTGACCTCAAACTCAAAAGACCCTTGCCATCACTCCTCTCTCTGGTCATATGTAGGAATAAGAACAGGCTCTAGGGTGGTGCCCCTGGTAGATGTAGGATCACAGCTTCAGCCAGTCTGGAAGTGTCTGTGCCCATGCCCGTGCCCATGCCCGTGCCCATGCCCGTGCCCATGCCCGTGCCTGGATCTAGCCCAGAACCTGGTTTTCTTGGGACCAGTCCTAGGAAGTGTTTGAGCTTCCAGGCCCTCTCACTCAGGCTGTTTGCTTTGGGCAGAATGATGATCCAGAATGTCCCTAGCTTGGGATTGTGTGTGAAGGCAGCTTTCCCACCCAGATGCATCCTCCCCACCTTGGTCACCTTTTCCCCTCCCAAGACTTGTTTTCTTTTTTAATGGCCCACTCAGCCTACCCTGGGGGCAGGGCTGGCGCAGCTTGTGGTGGTAGTGAGTGAGCCACGGTCCTTGCAGCTGCCTAAGCATTCCTAAGCAGGCAGGCACTTTAGACCACTGAGCCATCCCCCCCAGACCCCCAAGACTTGTTTTCATCCAGGAAAGAAGAGACTGCTCTCTCAGGCCTCAGTTTCCATACCCGTACCTGGGGAGAGCCATGTGAGTCAAGCCTCTAAGCCCTGAATGGCCAGTTCTCTGCCTCCCCTACTGCAAGCCCCACCCGAGGGAAGCTCCCTGATCCCCACCTCTCCAGCAACTTTAATCAGCCCAGTTTGTCTCTAGGGTTGGTTGTGGTAAAACTTGCAAAACCACATTCATGGCAGTTTGCTTGAGTTCCACTTGTATATACAGAGCTCTATCCCTGCCTGTGGAACCCTGAGCCTATCCTTCAGAGTCAGACACTCAGGCTGTGTCACTCAGGTAGCACAGGTTAAACTGAAAATGTAGCTTTGAAGATTGCAGGATCTGGGGAAGAACTGTGTCCATAGAATTGTCAGGACTGCCTGTAAACTGGAGGACTGGTGGCCACCAGCAGCCCAGAGATACAAGTACCTGCACCCTTGGTTCCCTGAGTATCAGTTTCATTGTCTATAAAATGGGGAGTACTTGAGTATGAGCCAGTAGACTGTGAATCCCCAAACCACACAGGCCTCTGCCTAGGAGCAACTGAGGGGTTTTATATGGCTAGCCCATCCCCCTTTATGACCGCCTCCACCTGGCTGGTATCATACAACGGGTAGTGTTTCTGGGTCATATTCTCAGATTCAGGTGTTAATGGGAGCAGAGGCTGGGGGGGAGGGGAACTCTGGCTGGCTGTGCAGATTTTTTGTCTTTTTGAGACAGTTTCACTATGCAGTTCAAGCTGTCCTTGAACTCACTTTGTAGCCCAGGCTAGCCTCAAACTCACATCAGTCATCTTGCCTTAGCCTCCCAAATGCTAGGATTACAGGCACATTGCCACCATGCCTGGCTTTAGTTGTACAGATACTGGAGTACTAACACAAGGTGGTTTTTGGGGGACAAGGTTGGGTGTATCCTTTGGGCTTCTGATTTGGGGTTTACAAAGTGAGCCTGGACTCGGGTGTAACTGCTACCACCAGGAAAAGTGCTTAGTGACCCAGCACCTACATGAGCTCCCATCCCATTTAGGGACACCCAGATAGGCTATCACCAGAAAATTGTCAAAATAATTCATTTGAGTTTATTTTAAAAAATAAACAAACCCCTGAGGGCAAGTCCTGAATACCAGGCTGGGCTCCTGGGTGTGCTGGTAAGGGGAAAACAGGAAGTCCATTGGGCAGTATAAGCTGGAAAGCAGGTTTGCTGGGGGAGATGACTTAAGATCCCAATCAGGGACTTGGCAGCGCCTGAAGGACCCCTCACCCACTTAGAGGGCCCTCCCTTCCTCACCACTTTCAGGAGAGCAGCCAGCTCCCTTATTTCCGATGGGCCCAGGGGAGGTGTGATAAATGTCAGCACCGCCCATGAGGGCTCCCTGGACTCCTTCCCCCAGTTGCCAGAGACTTCCAGGAGTCTGAGCTGATCCTGGGAATGGTGGTTCCTGGGGCAGTCCCAAGGGCTATACCAGAGTCTCAGGCTAGGGTCCTAACCCCACCTCTGCCTTTTGTGAGCCCTAGTAAATCATTTCATTCTCAGTTTCCTAAAGGTAGCACCTTGCTTGGTTGAGTATTGGTGTGGGAGAAGGTGAGGTGTCCTGTTCCCAACATGGAGTTGACACAGGTGCTATCTTCAGTCCCTTCCTGGTTCTGTGCTAGGGCCACTCTCCAGCTAACCACCTTGACATTACTGGCAAGGCTTGGGTGGGTGAGTATAAAATGTAGATCCTTTCACTTAAGTCCAGGCCCTCCCAGCTAGAACATGGTCTGAGGAGAACACTATTGCTTGATCCCTGTGATACACATAGAAACCTGACATCCAGATAGGGCAGTACCATATGATAGCAGGTGGAGTAAAGCCAAAAAGCAGCCTCTGTCCTGCTCTGTAGGTTTGAACTCAAGATCCCCCTGGTTAAGAGGAAAAAACACACTCAAAAGAACAGACTTGGGGGGCCAGGGAGATAGCTCAGGGGCACAAGTGCCTGCTTGGCAAATGCAAGGTTCTGAGTTCGATCCCTGGTTCTGGGAGGAAAAAAAAACCAGACTTGCGATTGTCTAGGTGGGGACAAGACATAGCGTCTCCTGAATCAAACTTGAGGACCAGCTAGCTTAGTGAGGACCCCTGTAGCCTTTCCTCTTGAGACAGAGTGAGGGTACTGTCTCCCTGCCTAGAGCCACATGGGCAATATCAGGAGTATGTGCAGGGTGGGGGCTGCAGCTAGGAGTCATCTGGAAAGTAGCCTTCTGAGTTTTAACTGCTCAACCACCCTGCCTCCAGTTCTGTGGTGTCTCCAGGGTGAAACTCAAGTTGGGTAGTGACTGGTACACTGCTAGTTTCTGGCTGTCTCAGCTCACCTTATTCCATTCAGAGGCTATCCCATGGTAATGCTAAGCCTCAGAGCAGCCTGGGAACTAGGGTTAGGGAGGGTCCTGGAGGTTAAGCACAATCTTTCTTCCTGTAGACGGCCCTCAGCGCCTTTTTCCAGGAGACCAACATCCCCTACAGCCACCACCACCACCAGATGGTAAGTGTCCCCTGGAGACCCACATGTAGCCCCACTGGGGGTTCTCTGTTCTGGACATGGAGGAAGTGACACCCCCTTACCCCCCGACCCAGGGAGGCTTCCAGTGAAGGGTAGTGGCTGAACCTCCATGAGATAGGCCTGCAGGAGTGTGGGCTTAGTGGGCACCCTGAATTCAGAGGGATCTAGGTAATACTAGCCCTTGGAGCTTGGGCTTCTGCCTGTACAGTGGGGTTGTCATGCTGACTTAGGGAGCTGGACGCACCTCCTGGCCGTACACTGGCCAGTGTGTTGACCTGTAGCCCAGGTGCCCCCGTAAAGCTGGGTCTGTTCAGCTCAGTGCCTTTCCCTGTGCGCCCCAGCATTGGCACTGACTGGGCCAGGACAGAACTCAGGTGGCATCTCGGGAAAGGGGCATAGGGACACCTGTCTCTTCAGAGGCAATGGGGACCTTGGGGCCCTCCCAGAAAGGGGCGCTTACCCCTCCCTCTCTCCTTTCTTTCCCCACAGATGTGCACTCCTGCCAACACCCCTGCCACACCTCCCAACTTCCCTGATGCTCTCACCATGTTCTCACGTCTCAAGGCCTCAGAGAGCTTCCACAGTGGCAGTAGCGGCAGCCCAATGGCCACAACAGCTACATCACCCCCACCACACTTTCCCCTTGCTGCCACTGGCAGCTTTGTGGCACCCAGCTGGCCAACTGCAGCCTCACCCCCTGGGGGCCCACAGCACCACCAGGCACAGCCATCCCTGTGGACTCCAGCACCCCCTTCTCCAGCTTCAGACTGGCCACCCCTGGCCCCTCAACAAGCTGCTTCAGAACCCAGGGCTCACCCTGCCATGGAGGCAGAGAGATAAGGGAGGCCCCTCCCCCCTCCCGGAGGCCAGGACCCCGTGGGGCGGGGGAGAGGATGTCTCCATGGGCCCCCTTCACTCCTCTGTCTGTACCCCTGCACCCTGGAGCCCTGGAGGGGAGAAATGGACTCTAGCCAGGCAGGGATACATCTTGTGCCAACATGCAAAGCCACACGCACGCAAGTTCATGGAATAGAGGCATGCGGTCCCCAGCTCTCACAGATTTGGCTCAGAGTGGCTTGGGTGCCTGGTGAGCAGCACCTTGGAGACCGAACAGCCTTCCCACAGAAGAGAACTCACCTACCCTGCCCTGCCCTGCCTTGCCCTAGCTCAGAGGTGCTGCAGACAGTCATCCAGCAGAGACATGGCTGGTTACTGACTTGGAGCTCCCTACAGCCAGCAATCCTAGATCCCTACACTTGGGAATGCAGAGCCTTCTCCGCATGTGTGCGTGTAGCTGTGTATATGTATTTGTATGTATGTCGCTCTTTAAAAAGCAACCTAGTTAATGGGGCACCTGGACTTTGCATGTTAGAGTGAGCCCCAAGCCCCTTGCCCACCACCCCTCTCCCCAGGGCCCTGCCTTCCCCTACCAGCCTCTTATCAGCTTGCATTGCTATTCCCCTTGAAAAAAAGGTTTATGGGAAACTCCAGGACTCCATCCTCCCATCCCCAGTGCCTGCCTGCTGGGACTGCCTGCATGCCTTCCCCAGAGCTCAGGGGTACCTGGTCTCCACTTTTTCTCCCCCCTTTTAACAAAAGAGAAGAATTCCAAACTATCACCAGGCTCTGTGGTCTTGCCTCACATCCTAGGCTTTGCTACCAGCTGGTTATGTGTGGGTGGCAGGGGCAAGCAGAGCACAGGTCATCTTTGGTATCACCGAGCTCCACACTGTTCCTGTCATTGTCTTTTCAACCACAATGTGCTCTTGACACTTCTGCCCACCCAAAGCTTTTTCCATGAAGTCAGTTTTCTTGCCTGTATCACCAGAACCCCAACCCTCCCACTGCACAGGTAGAACAGATCTTTTTTTTTTTTTTTTTTTTTTTAAATTAATTTATTTTTTAAATGTATTTGGCACAGGGTCTCACTATGCAGCTCAGTCCTCTTGTTTTCAGCCTCCCCAGCACTGAGATTGATTGCAGGCATGTACCACCATGCCTGGTCTCATTGGATAGCTCAGCACACCCAGAGGTAGGGCCAGCATGTAGTGCCGGGAATCAAACCCCCATCCCTGCATTTGCCTAAGCAAGTGCTTAGTCCACTGAGCTAACTTGCCAGCCCTCAGGTGGATATATGTTGACCCCCAGCTTTGAGTACACTTAATAGCTGTCTCTATTTTCCTAGGCTTTACTTGGGAACACTCTTGGACTTTCTTGATTACAGCCTCTAGCAATAGCCCAAAGATGTGTCCTCTCCATTACCCCAGGATATATTTATGGTAGGATAGAGAGCTCTAGCCTCCCAATCCTTTGTCTGCACCTTTTCCATTCTGGAATAGAGAGAAATTCTTGGAACACGGCCATTCACACCCATAAGTGAGAAAGAAAGATTTTGTAAAAGAAAGTGTTAAGGGGTTGACCACCTGGCACAGTTCATAAAGCTAGGTGTCCCATGTGCAACATCTGGGCAGATTGCTACGGTGACTATAAGCATCATCTGTTGATACACAGTCCAGCTTCTGTGTGGTTGAAAGCTGAAGAGTGCCAAGTTTTAAGTACTCAACATTGTTAGCCAGACCAGTATTGTCACCCAGGAGATGCTGATACTAAAGCCACCCTACCAAGTCCTGGGGACCACTGTGAGCTGGGTCTGGAAGTCACATGCTTACATTAGGACAGAAAGGACTTAGAGGGTTTTAGGTCTGGCCTTGCCAGCCTCACCACTGTTGACATCTGGGCCCCAAATCACTGTGTTGACCTACAGTTGGGTCCTGTGTCACCATGGGATGCGCATAACATCCAGATTACCTATTAGATCTAGTAATGTCCCTAGTTGTGACCATCAAAGAGGCAGTTGCCCCAGGGAGCGTTCCTCCCTGGTCCTGGGGTTTACATACCTAGCTGTCAGGGCCAGATCAAAGGTTCCTTGCCCTACTAGGTGGTAACTGCAAACCATCTGCTGCTGTGCTGAAAAGGTGAGCTTCAAGGCATGCCAGTCACACCTAAAAGGTGTTGCCAGAAATAAAAACAGCTCCCAGAAGATGCTGAAGCAATTGCTTAAGTACTATCAGAATTGATCCCTGAACCTATAGAGCAGGAAAAATCACTGAATCCTTATGAAACACCTGAGTTCCTGGCCTTGCACCTAGAGGCAACTGCCCTAGGGAAGAGTGCTAGGATCTGGGCTACTTTTCCCCACACGGTGCAGGGAATGAAATTCAGGGCATTATGAATGCTGAGGCAAGCAGTCTACCCTGGTCCTTTAAATATTTTGAGACGAGGTCTTGCTAAATCTGTACAGGCTGGCCTTAAACTTTAGATCCTCTTGCCTCAGCCTTCCAAATAGGTGGGATTCTCCCCCACCCCATAGGTGGGTTTTTAAGTTTGCACTACCACATTAGTTCTTATCTCCGATTCTTAATGTGTCCTAGACAAGGTGGGAACTATTTGAACCCTCTCCTGGAAGAAGGCAATCCAGAAGCCCTAGGTAAGGAAGGGCTGGAATTGGGGCCTGAAAATTTGATGTTTCAGTAGATCCAGAGGCCCTGCCAGATATGCTTCAATCCCTGGCCTAAAAATCTAGGAAAGTAAGAGGCTGGAAGTGTGGGCAAGTACTAAACCAGATATGATGGCATCATAATCTGATGTGCCTGTGGTCCCAGCATTTTGGTTTATACTATTTTATTCATTTATTTAATTTAGTTTACACTATTTCATTATCTGACTGGTACTGGGGATTGAACTCAGGAACTTGCGCTTGCCAGGTGAGCACTTTTTCTACTGAGCTATCTCCCTGGCCTGATCCCAGCATTTTGGGTAGCTGACAGGAGGATAGCAAATTTGAGGCCAGCCTTGGATGACAGTGAAACTAGAAAAAAGACTAAAATGGCTGGAAATAAAGCTCAGTGTGAAAATCCTAGGTTTAATTCCTGGTACTGAAAAAAAAAGTGAGCTAGTACTTAAGAGGAGCCAGAGGTGATCTACAGAAGTATACCATGTGCCCCAAAACTCAAATGTGAGAGAGCCTAGAAACTTGTGGTGTAATCAAGCTTGGAATTGAGAAATTGCAGAAGCAAAGTTTAAGACTGAAGACAACCCATGTGTTCAAGAGTAAGCTGGATGAGAAGCCAAGGACCAAAGTTCTAGCAAAACACCCACAATTATAGGTCACCCTAGTCAGGTTTCATTGCAGGCTCCTCTTGGAAACTGCCTGAGCAATACAAGGAAACTAACCTTGTTACTTTTCTTTTCTTTTCTTTTTTTTTTTTTTCTGTCTTTTTGAGACAGAGTCTCACTATGTTATCAGGCTGGCCTTGAGCTCACTTTTTGTAGCTCAGGCTGGTCTCAAACTCACACCAATCCTCTTGCCTCAGCCTCCCAAGTGCTGGGATTGCTGGCATGTGTCACCACTGCCTGGCATACCTTGTTACTTCTGAGCTGGTTGTGCCCTGCTTGCTTACTGGATTGGAGCTTTAAATGACTTTCCAAAATTCTACTGTAACAAACACCATCTGCATCCATGAAATTGCCAAAAGCAGCAGCTTCAAACTTTTCATATCTGATTCCCAAAGGGAATTTTGCAGTATTTGTGAATGAAGATCTAGCCTTGTCCAGTGACAAGCAGTAGCTGTGCCCTTCCACTCTGCTGTGAAGAAGGGTACTTATCTGAGGAAAGAAGTCTCTGGCATGTGCTATGTTGTGTGGCTTCTAGAATGTCACATGTTTGAAATATGTTTACCAACATTTTAAAATCAAGGTTTAGGGACTGGTGAGATGGCTCAGCAGTCTAAAACACCTGCTTATGCAAGCTTGGGCAACTGCAAGGACCGTGGTTTGAACCCCGGCACCACATGCTGGGCCAGCCCCACCCCCAGGGCAGGCTGAGCCAGCCATAATCAAAATAAAACAAAGCCGTTTATGTCAAAAGCTCCATTTCTGACTGATCTTGGTAACTGGAATATATATCCCAATTTCCCTTAAGGCCCCAATTGGCTGGAGCTGACCGGAAAGGCTGGGGACACAACCTTCCCACCCATACCAGGCCAGGCCCTTCCACTCCAGTGGCCACACAGATGGTCATTTCCAACTGTTGCCATGGAATCTGCTGCGCTTTGAAGGGAGAACTTTGCTTTTCACTGCAAAGCACCTACAGACAAATACCCTGTGTAGTAGGGTAGAGGGGCACCTAACTTCATAAACATAATACTAAGCTGCTTTCTGTGGCAGGCAGGGGCTCCTCCTTCAGACAGCCTTAAAAGAGAAAAAGGCTTGTTCTTCAAGTTTTGGACATGGAGCCACCCAGGGCTATGGAGTGTCCCTAGGGCTTGTCCAGTGGACCACTAAAGTTCTCTGAGAAGGCCCTGTGGCCAGCCCTGAAAACCAGGCCATCCCTGAGGCTCGCTGTAGCCTTGGAGGCCTCTGGTGGGTCATTTCACAGCAGTTCCAGAACAGATGAGCCCTTTGATTCAGATCCACCTCATGTGGCAGGCTGCTTGTGCTGCCAAGATGGGGTCTTTCAATGCAAAGTTACTACCAACTCCTGCATTTGAAAAAGTCTCTGGGTTTGTAGCCACAGCTTATATTTGGCAAGATACACATGAATGAGCCTTAACAATCATTTCTGGGGTGAGGTAGTGCCAAGTCCTCCCTCACCCCAGTGAGGAGACTACTGAAGGATGGCCAAGGCCTTTTCAGTGGCACAGTGCAAAGGGGGGTCCGTTGGCAAAATCTTGCTCTGCTTTCTGGGGCCTTTTCTCATGTCCTAGGGAATAACAAAGCTGCAAATAGCATTTTCTGCAGATCTTAAAGTCCTGAGTTAGGGGAAGAAGGAGTGAGAAAAGAGAAAGAAATCTTTTGTGTTGTGTTCACAGAGTCTGCCTAAAGCCCCCAAATCCACAGAAAGAGATGTTACAGGGATCAGTGCGTGGTGAGTCCACTGTCCTTAAAAGTTGTCATCAAGAAGGCTTGCATTTCCACCCACCCAGCCATCTGCCTTTGGGCACTGGCACTTCATTTTCCCAGTGTAGAGCACCAGTCTTGGAACATACATTTACTGTTATCACGAATTTCTGTCTT
>PVJA010054082.1:0-11721 GCA_004027025.1 Myocastor coypus
CCAGGAAGGTAACTTTTCCGCCTTATTTTCATTTGACCTTTTCATCTCCACTGACAGGCAGGTTGCACCCCTTTTTCTGTCTTTTGCACCTCCCTCCCACCCTTTTTGTGTTTGGTGCCGAGAGAGACACGCAGCTATTTCTGGTCCTAAGGGTGGTTTTTACACATTTGTAAATCTTCACTTAGTGAACGTTCTCCCCGCCTTTGTCTTTGTGTCCTTAATGGTAGCCATAAATTACCGCCTTCTTTTCTCTCTGCTGCATCAGGCTTCATTGCTTTTGAAATGATCAAAGTTATTTCTTTTAAAATCCAACTAGAAACTGCCCATTGTGTGGCACAGAGCTCCTTAGCTCCAGTCAAAGCATATAAATACATAAAGCTGCCCATTAAACTCTGGGCACCTCCTCCAGCCCACTTGTGCCTGATAAAGAAAGATGTTGTTCTTTTCCTTTGGTTTCCCCAAGTTTATAGATTAGTAGAAATACAAATTAATAAGGCCCACTGGTTTTTGTACATAACAGGATCAATTTTTGTCCTGTTTTTCAAAGTTCACCACGGGCATAGATCTCACAAAACTGTTCTCAATCTTACTTTGTGTGCCCTGACTTCCCCATGAACATACTTTCAACCCATTGGTTTCCAGCCCCCTGGGCAATCTTTCTGACAATTGAGATTAAAGTCAATATCATTTACAACTGGGACTTTCCAATGAGGGAAAGCTCCAGGGGGAAATTGTGTTCAAATGTCACAGTGGCCAGTGTCAGGTAGCCCTGCACTTGTTGCTGCCTGCCCTCCTGTCCAACTGAGGTCTCCGCAAACATCTCAGAAAAGTCTTGGGCACCATCCTGGCACTGGGGATGGTTCCTCCTCCCACTTCCATCCTCCTAGGGTGAGAGGCCATGAACCGGGCCTGAGGTGGTCCAGCAGCCTAGGCCCCACAAGTCCAACTGGCGTGGGCCTTCTGGCCAGTCCACAGGAAAGACTGGAAGTGTCCTACAAGGTCAACATTGGTGTTTGCCATCCACCTTTCAGTGTCCATCTTTCCTGACTTGTAAGCAGCCTCTCAGGAACCAACCACCTCCTCTTTTTGAAAACTCACGCTGTCATGATTTGCATGGTAGCGGACAGGCTCCTGGTGTTCCTGACCCACCTCCCAGGAAATGTCTTCCCCACCATCTTCTCGGGATCCTTTCCCTGATATATCATGCATTCCCTTGGTCCAGCCTGGAGCCACCCCTTAGCTTTGGTCCTACCTGTCCATTTGCCTACTTGAAGGTGTCTCCATTTCCTGGGAGTCCCTCAGATTCAACATGAGTTGCTGTGCTCCTCTGATCCATTTTCTCCTATAAATATCTTCTCCTTTGAGGGAAATGTACCGTCTCTGTGACACCAAGTCAAAAGGCTGGCAGACATCCGGGACTCTACTCTTTCCCCACCACAACTTCTAATCACATCATTTCTACCTTCTTAGCATCTCCCATCATCTCACCATCCTCTTTCTCTGTGCTGAACTCAGGCTGCCTAGTCCCTCTTCTGCTCTGTTTTTCCTCTGTGCTTCCCCCAGAATCTCATTCCCCTTCCACAGGTCTTTCGTAGGCTGTGGCAGTGAGGGTGGAATGTCCCCCCTGAGTGCTCAATGGAGTGTACCTCTGGGTGTCTCCTGCTGGGCTGTAGAAGCGAGACCTTGGGTTCTATATCTAGTCCCTCACTCCTTTCTCTCTGTCACTGTTTTCCTTGTTCCACTTCTGCCATTGAAGAGCTTTACTCCACCATACTGACTCTGTCTCAGAGCCAGCTGACAGTGAATGGGAATCTCTGAAAGTGTGAACCAAATTAAACCTTTCCTCCTAAGTTGTGAGTACCAGGTATCATGTCCCCAGGATGCCAGAAAGACTAGTACATAGGGCTTGCCAGAATAAAACAAATTTCCTCATATTACTCCCATCTTCCTTAGGTCAAAGTAAAAAAAAAAAAAAAAAGCCCTTGGCCCACACTCTGGAGGGTGTTGGGTAGTATCACCTAAAAAACACATTTGCCTTCTAGGTATATGACCTATAGAAGAGTACATCTGCCCACCAAAAAATAGGTACAGGAAGGTTCATAACAGTTACATTTATGCAGCAGTATGCTGGAAGTAACCCAAATGCCCATCAAACTAGAGACTGAACAAATTGTGAGATATTCATTTAGTGAAATATTGAAAGCAATACAATGAACAAACTCTGATACATAAAACCTCACAGAGGCATCTCATAAACATTAAGTAGAGGCAAAGAAGCCTGATAGAGAAGGTTCTTACCGTATAAGCAGGCAGAGCTAAATAATAATGATAGAGGAGTAGTTTTCTCTGAGGATGAGTATTCTGGAAAGGGACATGAAGGAACCTTCTGGAATGCTTGGAATAGTGCAAATCTTGATCTGCATAATGATTATATGGACCTATTGTACATATGTAAAGATTCATTGAGATGTTGTCTAAAATTTAATACTCTTTTTGCAGTTGACTATTGTCTTAATAAGTTAAGACAAGAAATGCCTAGCTAAAGACCTGGCATCTGGTACTTTTTTTTTTTGGCAGCTTTCTTGCTTAGGTCTCCCCAACTCAAGACTATACTTCAGTAGCATCTAATTATGTTCCTGTCCTGCTTAGCATATGTCTTTTCCCTTCATATATCTCTTCTTTTGCTCATGCTATTCCCTTTGCCTACAAATACCAAGAGGTGGGTCTCAACAAATATTTGAAAAGTGAAAAGTAACATATCGATTAATAAGTATCACTGTAACCCCATGCACATAAGAGATGGATATGAGGTAGTCCATTCTTTTCTGGTGACTTGCCTGTCTCTGTCAGTTCCTTGTTCCTTCCTGAGAGATATTCCTGCTTCCTAGGCAATTCATGCTCCTGAGAGGACATGTCCCATCTCCAGGTTCAGGCTCTGGAGCAGGCTCCTTCATTCTCTTCCCCATGCAGTGGTCATTGGCTTAGGGATGGGCACAAGACAGCCTTTCAATCAGAGGCAACCTCAGTTCCTTTCTGTGAAAGCCTAGATTGAATGGAGGGCCTCTTGTCTTCCTTGTGAGGTGGCTGTGGTGAAGGAATGCTGTGGCAGCCATCTTGATTATGCCCCACCCCATGATAAACCAAGAGAAACATTAAGAAGTCCACCAGAGAACACACTTTACCTCAGGACCTCCAATTATGTGTGTCACTACCCTTTCATATTTATTTTACTTTTTAAAGTGCTTTTTCATTTTTAAAAATAGTGATAAAAACACCTCCTATAAATTTACCATTTTAATTATTTTTAAGCATCAAGTACCTTCATGTTCTGGTAATCAACATCAACACCCACCTCCCAGGACTTTTTTTCTGCTTGTAAAAGTGATGCTGTATGGCTGGGTGTGGTGGCGCACACCTGTAATCCCAGCACTTGGGAGGCTGAGGCAGGAGGATCAGTGAGAGTTCAAGACCAGCCTGGGCTACAAAAGTGAGCTCAAGGCCAGCCTGAACTGTATGAGACTCTGTCTCAAACACACACACACACACAAAGGTGATGCTGTATGCAGTAATGCTGCATCCTCATTCCCCTGCTCCACCCCGACTCCTGGCGACTACCACTTTGCTTGCTGTCTCTATGAATCTGACTATCTCATGAGGTGAAACAGCATCTGTGACTGGCTTATTCCACTGGCCATGTTGCTCTCAAGGTTCATCAGTGTTGTAGACGAGTCGGAATTTCCTTCCTCTTTCAGCCCAAATCCTAATCCATTGTATGCCTAGTTTACATTTCATTTATACAACCATCTCTTAGTGGATACTTGAACTGGTCCCACTTTTTGTTGTTGTAAATAATTCTGCTATGAATGTAGGTGTGCGTGTATCTTTTTGTGTCCCTATTACTACTTTTCCTTTTTTTGGCATGTGCGTAGAAGTGAAATCATTGGAGCATATGGTAAGTCCATTTGTAATCTTTCAAGAAACTCTCACACCGTGTAACTGAGCAGTTACACCGTTTTAAATTCCCACCCAGCAAAGCACAAGAGTTCTAATTCCTCTACAGCCTCACCAATACTTACCACTTTCTTTTCATAGCCATCCTGATGGCTGTGAAGTGGTATCTCATTTTGGCTTTCTGGGTTGGGTTTTTGTTATTTACAAGCCCCCCCCCAAAAAAATTCCTACTAGGTTCCACATAAACCTTTATTATGAAGCTTCACTAAATAACAAATGAACGTATGAAGAGGTGGGAGAAAGATAGTTGGGTAGGATTGAATTCTCTCAGGACTCAAAATAATAAATAACTATGGAATCACAGATTGGATGCTCTTTAGGTATCAAGCCAGGTATCTATATTTTCAATAGTTTTAAAACTATATTAACATTCTATTTTGCTTACAACAAGTTAAAACTATTTCCAGGGCTAGCAAGTAGGTAGAGTGCTTGCTTAGTGTGGGCAAAACCTTGAGACTGATCCCTAGAATGGCATTAAAAAATTCTTCCAGTAAATATTTACTTTCAAATGCTATTCATAATGTTTGAAAAAAAATCTAAATTCCAGATACCATTCTAAGCCCTTTAAACTTCACATATATTAGTTCACTTAGTCTTCATAAAAACTCAGGTTGTAGGTGGCACCGTTATCCTTATTTTGTAGACGTGCAAAATACAGAGAGGCTCAGTAGCTTGCTGGGGCAAGCTGGACTGGGATTCGATGCCAGGAGTCTGGCAAGTTGCTTCTCTATGTAGCGCTTAGGTCTGCCAGGCACAGTGGTAACATAGGATATGTTGAAGGCAAACCCTGTCCTAAGGCAGCTTACAGACCAGCAAAACAGGCCAGACACAATGGGTATTCATCCTCAGCTCCTCTTCAAAAGTATAAGCATGACAATTTCTGTTTGAAACTCTTCCCGGAGCTGGCTATGTGTGACACATGCCTGTAATCCCAGCACTCAGGAGGCTGAGGCAAGAGGATTGCCATGAGTTCATGGCCAACCTGAACTACCTATTGAGTTCAAAGCCAGCCTGAACTGTATGGTGAGAAGCTGTCTCAAAAAAATAAAATAAAGTAAAATAAAACCCTATGGGGCTCCCCCTTCTGTCTACACCTGTACCATAAACTCACCTCAAACATAGGGCTAACTACTTACCTTGTGGAGCCCAGGGCAACATTAAAATACAAAGTGTCTTAGCCAAAAATGGAGGAAAAATGATGTTTAAGATATGAAATATCAGCTGGGCATAGTGACACATGCCTGTAATCCCAGCACTTGGGAGGCTGAGGCAGGAGGACTGGTGTAAGTTCGAGACCAGCACAGGTTACAGAAGTGAGCTCAAGGCCAGCCTGAACTACATAGTGAGGCCCTGTCTCAAAAAGACCAAAAAAAAAAAAAAAAAAAAAAAAGAAAGAAAAAGAAAAAATACGAAATATCCACCATTTGTTCTGGACATAGCAATTCATGCCAATAATCCCAGCACTTGGGAGGCCCTGAAGCAAAGGATGAGGAATTTGATGCCAGCTTGGACTATGTAGAGAATTCAAGGCTACCTAAACTGCCCAGCAAGACTCTTTTCAAAAAAAAAAACGAGAAAGAAAGGGCATCTCTGCATGGGAATAGCTCCGAGGCCCTCAGCAGGCAGCCGGCTTGCTGTCCCTCCCCAGGCCCGTGGTCCTGTGATGTCCGCACACACAGTGACTTTCTGGCCTAAAAACTGAGACAGGAATTGCTGGCACTCAGGCAACAACTTAGCAGCCAAGTGCTGAAGCACGGAACAAGCGTATAGACTCTGTTACAAGGCGTAGTGCATGGAGGAGTTGGATTCCTTTAACTTTAGAGTCTCAGGTGTGCAGAACTATACAAATTGCAAAAGGATTGGAAGAATTAAAAAACAAACATAAAAATTGTTGCACTGGGTGGAAAAGAGCCTTTTAATTTTTAAAAACATCTTTTATTTATGTATTCATTTGGTATAGGGTCTTGCTACCCAGCTCAGACTTGTAGTGATCCTCCTGTCTCAGCCTCCCCAGTGCTAGGATTGCAGGCATTCACTACAACACCCAGTTTCAATGGCTGGCTTGGCACTGGGTTGGCAGGGCAAACAGTATCTGCGATCTTACCTGCTTGCCAGGAAGGTGCTTAGACCCTGAGTATGCCAGCCCTAAGAGCCTTGTTTTTATAAGAAGCTTCAAGAAATTTTAATTTCAAGAAGTTAACAAGAAATTTTAAAATTAATTTTTCCTTTTAATCGAGGTAGCAATAAATATATACAACAGGCATTCTGAATTACATACAAATCATGAAGGCCTATACAGCTTCTTATTTAACTCTCAATGATTATAGGAAGTATCAGCAAAAACATTGAAACGGCATCGCTTAGACCTCCAAGCTATGTCCCCAACCCAGATTTTTCTTCTTGTAATTGCCTTTTATAATTACAACGAGACTATTAAAAGCTAGCTCATATTCTACCAGTTTATCGTTGAGAATGTCTTTACTCTTTCAATAAACCTTTAGTGCCCCCTGAGTTCCTGACCTAGCTGAGCCTGGGCAACGCTGAGTGAATCACTCCAATCACTTGGCTGCTAAGCTACTGCCCGAGCGCCAGCAATTCTTGTCTCAGACATCACAGGAGCGAGGGACAGCCCCAAGGCGGCTGCCCGCGGAGGGTCCCGGTGCTGTTCTCATGCAGAGACTCCCTTTCTTGTGAACACCATGGCTGCTGTCACTGTCTCGGCATGGGCCTGGGCTGCCTGGGGCCCACTTGGCTGTGTATTCGTCCCGAGGCAGACGCATGCGCCCTGGGCAGCCAGGCCCAAGCCCTGCACCGCTGCGCTATCACCTGGTGGCTCCTTACCGCTCGCGTGGTGCATGCACCACTGAAGTCCCGCTGACTTCACTAATAAAACACAAGGCAGATAATGAAATAATTAGGAATTTCAAGAGCAGCAGAGGGGTGTTACCTCAACTACGGGACCCTTCTGAGAACAGGCCCTAACTGCCTACACACCAGGTGCACCCTAAGGAAGAGCCTCAGTCACCAGCCAAAATAATCTGGCTCTTGTCTTCTATTTGAGCCTTGTGATGCTCCACCTAGCAGGTAGCCACCCTCCCGCCCCCCGCTGTACCCCACTTGGTCTCTGAAGGCATGGGCCTCCTACCTCCAATGCTTCGCAGGCCCCAGCTCTCCCTCTACAGGCTGCTTGCTGCTGGATATTCTTCTGCAGGGACTTTCTTAATAAATCCTCCCCCAGGCTGAGTTAAGTACTTCTTTTCTCCTTCCCGCAGCCGCAGCCTACCGCACAAAACACAGGATCCCTCACACAGTTGCATGCGTTAGAATCGATGGCTGGGTTCTCAGCCTGACTTGGAGCTCTACCAGGCTGGTGGTCTCTGGGATTTACTCAGCATTGCCCAGGCTCAGGTAGGTCAGAAACTCAGGGGGTACTAAAGGTTTATCGAAAGGGTAAAAACATATTCTCAATGATAAACTAGTAGAACATGAACAAGCTTTTCATAGTCTCATTATAACTATAAAAGGCAATTACAAGAAGAAAAATCTGGGCTGGGGAAATAGCTTAGAGATCTAAGCACCTGCCTGGCAAGCACAAAGACCCAGGTTCAATCCCTGATGCCACATGCTGTGCGAGCCATGGAATCCCAGGTGTGCTGTGCTGGCCCAGAAACCAGGCATGGGGAGGCTGAGACAGTAGAATCATTACAGGTCTGTGTAGTGAGATCCTGTACCAAATAAAAAAATTTTTTAAAGAAAAATGAAAATTCAAGTTTCTAAATAACAGAAGAGCCATACATACAAAATTGTACTCAGAGGAGAGAGAAATGACTACAAAAGATTGTCAAAGAGTTACACATCACCACCACACCTGCCACCAAAAACAACAGCAGGCCTGGAGAGTTTCAAAGGGTGACAGTATGCTTTGCCAGGCCAGGCATGGTGGTCCCTGCTTGTAACCCACACACAACTTTTGGCTGGGAGGCCAACACAGAAAAATTAAGGTGTTGGAGATACTGCTCAGTGTAAAGATCCTGGGTTAAAACTCCAGTACCACAAAAATAAATAACTGTAATGTTGAGACAGGTAGATCAGCACTCCTAGATATTAGAAGATGTTACAAAGCCTTGGCTATCAAAATGCTGTAATGCTGATATATAAACAGGGACTAATGGAGTAGAATATGGAAACTCTGAAAGTCTCAAAATTTTATGTGGAGACAATATATTAAAGCTGACTTTTCAAGTCACTGGAGAAAATATGGACCACTAAGAAAATGATATTAGGATGAATAAATAGACAAAAATGAAATTGGATACATTCATCATGTTCTGCGAGGTTAACTTCAGATAGATAAAAGATTTTAACTTTAAAAAAAAAAAAGGAAACATGCAAAAATACTAAAAAGGAAAATGTCTTTCATCATGTAATGAGAAAAGCCTGTGTCACCCAAAATTCAGAAGACATTGAAGATTAATAAACTCAGACACACAATAAAGAAAATATTCTGCATATTTGAAAAGACAATGTGAATAAAGTTCAAAGAATAAAACATAAACTAATAAGCAAAGGGAAATGGTTTCATATCTGACTATAGTTTTTTGGCATGTTAAGTGCAAACATTTTTATGGACAGTTTAGAGCTTAAGTAATTCCACAGAACAGAAAAAAATGGGTAAGACAAGACAACAGCCTGCAGAATCATAGGAAAGATTAATATTCCTCGTCTTCATCGTCTTCTTCAGTACCATCTGCTATAACCTCTTTGTAATCCTCCTTAAGGATAGCCATATTGTCCCAGGCCTCAGAAAACTCCCCTTCCTCCATCCCCTCACTCACATACCAGCGAACAAAAGTGCACTTGGCACAGATAAGACAAAACTTCAGGTGACCCCAGGCCTCAGCAATGGCTGTGGGCTTGCTTAGCATGCCCGCAGCTCACTGTACCTTGGCCAGATCTCTAGCAGGCACCACGGAGGGAGGCTGGTAATTAATACCCACCTGGAAGCCAATGAGATGCTGGTTCACAAACTGGATGGTACACTTGGTCTTGATGGTGGCCATGACAGCCACCTGACATCTGTGGGGCCCATGCCACCATGATTTACAGTAGTGAGGGCCACAATTCACCATCTGCTTGGCTGGCTCAAAGCAGGTGTTGGTGATCTCTGCTACAGAAAACTGTTCATTGTAGGCTTTCTCCACAGAGATGAGCAGGGCATATGTGGTCAGAGGCAAGTAGACGCGGGGATAGCATCAGGTTGGTCTGGAATTCTGTCAGATCAACATTCAGGACTCCATCAAATCCGAGGAAAGCAGTAATAGAAGAAACAACCTGGCTAATGAAGAGGTTCAGGTTAATACAGGTAAGGTGCAGAATATTGAGGTTTCTACAACAGATGCCATAGATGGCCTCATTCTCTCTCATGAAAACATAGTCAGAGTGCTCCAACGTGGTGACAATGGAGTTGTAGGGCCCTACTACAGCTGTGGAGACCTGGGGGGGGGGGGCTGGGTAAATGGACTTCTTGCCATAACCAATGGAGAGACGCTCTATCAGCACGGAAGTGAACCTAGAGTCAGGGCCTCTGTCAAAGCTTCTCTGAGACAAGGTCAGCAATCACTCTGCCACTGGTATAGTACTCCTGGGTGTAGTTATTACAAGCATCTTCCTTGCCTGTGATGAGCTGCTCAGGGTAGAAAAGCTGGCAATAGGTCCCAGTGGGACTTCATCAGTGACTATGGGTTCCAGGTCTACAGATATTATCCTGGGCACATGTTTTCCAGCACTCATCTCACTGAAGAAAGTGCTAAAGGAGTAATTTCTGCTCCAAATGGGCTTGTCACTTAGCATTGGCCATAGGACTATGCCATGTTTCAGGCAGTAGAGATCCCAGCATGCATTGCCAAACTGGACACTAGCCTGGCCAATATGGATGGAGATGCACTCACACATGATAGGGTCTTTGTAGGGGTAAGGGGCCTTGGAAAAGGAAAGAATGCAGTAGGCAAGAATCTCTGACCAACAGACAACCAGGAGTTAGGGGGGCAGGGGAAAGAAGTGTTTTTTTCAGAACAGAATTTTATTTTTAAGAATATAGCAAGTAACAAATGTGAATTACATAAACACAAAGGTACTTACACTATGTAAAGAGTTACTAAAAGTTTATAAGACATGTAACTCACATAAAATATGCAAAGAATATGACGAGACAAGAAATACAACACGACGGGACTGGCAAAATAGCTCAACAGACTAAAGCTTAGGCAAGCACAAAGACCACAGGTCAAGTGCCAATGCCACATTTCCTGCCAGCACAAACCCCAGAGCAGGCTGAGCCAGCCAGAGTCCAGGTGTGGCGGTGCACATCTATAATCCCAGCATTGGAGGAGGTTCCAAGCAGGAGGATCACCACGAGTCCCAGCTGCATAGTGAGACCCTGCATCAACCAAATACATTAATAAAAACAAAAAATCATAAAAAAGAAATACAACATGAATAAATTCTAAACTATGAAACTGATCTTTTTTTTTTTTTTTTTTTTTTTGTGGTACCAGGGATTGAACTCAGAACCTTGTGCTTTCTGGGCAAGCACTTATTCCACTGAGCTATCTCCCTGGCCCCATGAAACTGATCTTAATTTAATGCATAATGAATACAATGCAGCCAGGTGTGGTGGCACACACCTATAATCCCAGAACTTGGAAGGCTGAGGCAGGAGCACTGTTGTGAGTTCAAGGCCAACCTAAATTACATAGTGATACTTTACCTCAAAACAAAACAAAATACAAAATAAAACACTGATATCAAAATGGCCACTTAGTGCCCTAACAGAAAAAAGATAAAATAGCAATGAAACGGTTCCAAAACAGGTTAGTGGGACAGTTACATGGAAGTGCACATACATGAACGTAAGTTCTATAAAGAGAAATCTCGTCTTTTTTTTTTCAAGACCAGGGTTCAAACTCATGACCTTGCACTTGCCAGGCAGGCACTTGTGCCATGGAGCTATCTCCCCAGCCCCTATATAAAGAGAAATCTTGAAACATCTAGTAAAACTGAAAAAAAAAATGTGTATCTTTTCATCCAATAATTCCACCTTTTAAAAACTCAACACACAATAAATCAACATATTTCTGGGTTATAGTCTGATATTTCAGTATATACATTTAATGTGTAAAGATCAGATCATGGGAACTGGCAAATTCACCACCCCAAGCTTTTGTGGGGTTTTCTTGCATTGAGAGCACTCAAAATAAACAAGTTATCTCTATCTCTCTGTGTCTCTGCATCTCTGTGTCTCTCTGTCTGTCTGTCTCTCTCTCTCTCTCTCTCTCTCTCTCTCTCTCTCTCTCTCTTGTACTGGGGATTGAACCCAGGGCCTTCACACTGATTTGTATCTCCAGCCCTTTCTTTGTTTCTCTAAGCAAGGGTCTCGCAAGGTCAATAAATTGCCTGGTTGAGCTCAAAATTGTGATTCTCCTGCTTCAGTTCCCCAGAGCAGCAAGATTACAAGTATGTGCACCTACACCTGGCAGTGATTCTGCTTCTGACAGTTTACTCTATAGAGAGACTCTCACATGTGAGATGACATACATGCAGCTTTATCTATTACTTTAAAATGCATTATTATATCATTATAAACAACCCAAGTGGCCACCAACAAGGGATTAGAAACATAAATCATGTTATAGCGATAAAAATAGGACATTA
>PVJA010054083.1:0-11711 GCA_004027025.1 Myocastor coypus
AAAAAAAAAAGTAATGTGGATTTAGAAAGGTTAATGTTTAATTGTTTGATCAATCTTATATACCTATATGTATTAATCTAAACTGATCTGATGATGAAAATATGTAATATATCCATTGTTAAATTTAAACAATAAAAAAATTGAAAAAAAAAAAGAAAGAAATGGGAGATTATCAAGTGTAGACTTGAACTAGAATTTTCTACTCCAATGTCTGTATTCTGTCCACTGCAATGGCAGAACATACCGCAGTCTACAGCTAATGCAGTGTTTTATTTGGAGTGGGTCCTAAATTCATTAACTTTTGAATGAATGAATGAATGAATGAATGGATGGATGAAAAGTATCCCCTTCCTTCCCTTACATAGGAACTGGAAAACATACCGAAAACAGAAGGAGAAGTTCTACCCCGTACAGTCTTGGAAAAATGAGGATTTGTACCAGAAAATCACATAGCTCCTCCTTCTACAAAAACCTCACAGCAGCAAGAGCAGTGGCATAGGACTATAATCCCAACTACTCTAGAAGTCGAAGTAAAATGACCACAAGTTAAAGACCATTCTGACAAACTTAACAAGACCTTGTCTCAAAATACAAATATATAAAGAGACACAGAAAATATCTCATGAGCCCTTAAATTCAGTCCTCAATACTGCAAAAACAAACAAGTGAAACAGAAAATGTTACCTCAGAGGGCAGGAGCCCTGATTAGGGAAAGCTGGTGTCATAATACAGTGAAAGAGCAAGGAGATTTGATTGACATCCAAGACATACTTGGCCCAGGAGCTAGGACTCAGGAGGAACCTCACACAGTAACACAGGCAGCTGCTGGAATTGGGAAGTCAGCATTGGCCAGATAGGTGAGGCCAGCTTGCAGGGAATGCTGGCTAGATAGGGACCACTTCCAACATGTCTCCTAATTCAGCTGCAGAGTGCTGGCCAGGTGCACAGTAAGAAGTCTAGAAAAAGCTTTCGATGGCCGTGCTGCCCTCACTGGCCAGAGTGTGTTGCAGTCAGAGTGAGAACAGGTGCTTTCCATCCTGAGTGTGTGGATGAGTCAAAATGAGCCTTGAAAGACAAGTGCTCCAATCTGTGACTGCACTGGAGATGGCCACAGCCAGAGTCTGGTCAGTTTGATGGGGGAAACCATATTTCCAAGGGATTCATTGCTGATTAAAGCTTGGAATACAGGTCTACAGGAGTTCTTGCTTCTTTGGAGTACCCCCCAGAGATAGATGTCCTAGGCTTACCTTAGTATGGTAGAAAGAAATATTTCTATAAATATTTCCCAGCCGAAAGCCATTTCACTACAACCCATAGATTGGGGAAGTCAAATGGAATGGTATTGGTGCTACATCTCAGGCCCTGGGTGCTGGCTGTTTTACCCTTGCCTGAAGCACCATATGGAGTAGGAAGATGACCCCTCAGACCAACACAGTCTTCTGCCTACATTACCTTTCCCAGGCTCTCCCAACCCATTTCCATAGAACTCAGCTTGAGGCATCTGCTCCCTGGCTGTGGAAGACATCTAACAAAGAAAGATTGTTCCATGCTGTCACATCAGGAAGTATGCATCACAAGGGACTTCCATGTCCATTTTCATGAAGACAGGGGTTCTTTGAGGGTAGCCCATTTCTCTGAACTTGTCTTACTCTTCTCTCATTGCTGGGACAAATAACCAACACCCCAAATGAAGGAAGAAAAGGTTTATTTAGCTCACAGTTACTGGAGGTTTCAGTCCATACTTGACTGGCTCCAAGGTAGAGTGGCACATGGCAGAGAGCAGCAGTTCATGGCAGTGGGACAGCAACAAAGTGGTGACAGAGGCAACCAAGCAACCAGAGCAACAGAGAATGAGAGACAGACCGACAGACAGACAGACCGACAGACAGACAGACAGACAGAGGCAGAAGATCTGTTTCTCTGTCTGTCTTTTAATTCATTCAGGCTATCACCCCAAGTTGGGAAAGGTATATGCACCCATACTCCCAGCAGTACTAAAGTCCATAATCTCAGCAGAACTAAGAAACATAATCCCAGTGGATCATGAATTAGTCTCAAACTGTAGAAGTCCCTGCCCTGTGACTTCATGAGGCTTTGGGGGACAACTAGACACAAAGCACAACAGAGCTATAGCTTTTTCACCAGTGTGTCCTGGATTTCCTCGCAGCAGTGTTTGGCACCTTGTGTGCCAATGAGGAGAGAAACACTCTGAAAACCTAAGCATTCTACTGTCATCCTGTTTGGATCATGTGACTTACTTGAGACACCAACATTGTACATCCTATTTGGACTGTTAAGCCATGGTAGAGTGACGAAGATGATGAAAATCTTCCCACAGGCTGCCTCCAGCATGAAAGTGCTTCAGTGGGCCCAAATGGGCTTTGCCCTGGCCACCATAGTCTCTGGACTTGTTCCACTGTTTGTATGAGATTCAGGATGGGAGCTCTTGACTCAGGTGATCCTTATTTCCAAGGAATAAAGATTGTGTCCAGACAGAGATTCAGCTACTAAGGTCCACTTTCTGCATTAGATTTTGTAGCTATGCGCAGAGGTTAGCATGTAGGATCACTAGGGCAGTTCTGGGAAGATCCCCACTGCCGCTCAGGGCCTTTGTCAGTCCCACAAGTCCATATGTCCAAATCACAGGAGCCCATTCACTCAGCCTGATTCAGGGTGAAAGAATGGTGGTCATTAGTGCCTGCTAACTTCCGGATCTGATCTCCATTTTCTACGCACTGTGGGTTCTGTGTACGCCTGACCGTATGACAGAACCCTGCCTTGTCCTCCCACCTCCCCTCCTATCTGTCTGAGAGCTGCCATCTTTCAGCGTTGGACATATTCACACCTTCACACTGAGCTGCACGTTGCTCCCACCCTCTCCAAGGACCAGACAGCCTCCTGGCTCTGCTTTTCACTCTTTCAATCTTCTCATTGTTTTGTCTTAAAGAGAGGAAAAAGTGATGAAAATGATATAGAAAAGAATGAAGGAAAAGTAAGAAATCACATATCCATATACACAAACATGTGACAGCTAAAAGAATTGTACTACTAATTTCTGTTACTTCATTGAAAGGAACCGTTAGTGCTCTTCTCTCTTGATACTTTTCTCCCTGAGAAATTGTTTGCTCAGCTTGTATTAGTTTGTTTTCTTGTGGTCAGACATGAGCCCCTATAAGGAAGAAAGGGTGGATTTACCTCACAGTCTGGAGACACTCTGATCTTAGTCAGCTCACTCCAAGGCAGGAGCACTGTGCTGGGACAGTGTGGCTGAGAAAACCTGCTGAGTTCGTGGCACATGGGAGCAGTGCAGGAGAAGAGCGCAAGGGGTCATACCTAGTGCTAAGACCAACCTCTGTGACCCAGTCACACACACACACAGAACCTTGTTCTATGATCTTCTAAGAGTTTCTTAATCCACTGAAGTTTCCATATCAGAATTAGTAGTCACCTAGGTCCCTTAGGCACCTCCTCCAAGACAAGGACATTGGTCCTGAGGTCCCTCTGTCAATTTAGAAAGTATGTATCTGTGAGTTCGCTATTTTTCCTATACACACCCTTGCTTCGGTGAATTTTCTTAATCACCCTGTAATTTCAGTAACCATAAATTTTCCCTAGTTTCTCCTGCTTGAATTGTCGTGTTTATCACACCATTTGGCAGTGTCTATCTCTCTCCTGAACTTATTCTTCTTACAAACATTCATTAAGAAAGGATTTCGGGCTAGAAATGTAGCTCAGCAGTAAAATTCTTGCTTTAGCAAATGCTTGAGCTCATTTCACAGCAAAGAACAAAAAGTCTTTGATTTTTATCCCAGGTCCTTTTTTTAGGACAAATTCTAAAACACAACCACTGTCTGGAGAGGAGACAGACTCTAATTTAATAATTACAAGAGAGTAATGCCACCAATAATAGAACTTTGAACAAAACACAACACAAGGAAGGAAACGGTCATACACGTAGAGCAGGAAAGATTTTTCAGGGAGGGAAATGTTCTATTTTTCTGAATCTTCTATTGGCTAAATTTTTTTCTCATTTTAAAACCTATGTCCATGATATAAAAATGGAAATATGTAAAGAAGATTAAAAAAAAACTAATGCCAAATGTCATGACTGAGAAATAATTGTTATTAAGAATTGATATAGGGCTAGGGGAATAGCTCTGCAGTCTAAGTGTCTTTCTGGCAAGTGCAAGGACCCAGGTTCCATCCTGGTGTACCACATGCCATGATGGACTTGGAACCCAGGGCATGCCTGTTGGGTGGCACTGAAACCAGGTGTGGTAGTACATACCCATAATCCAGGTACTAGGGATGCTGAAACCACAGGATCACTATAAGTCTGAACTTCACAGTGAGATCCTGTACCAAATAAATAATTAAATAAATAAATTTTTTTAAAAGATTAATTGAGTCATACTACACATTTTACCTCAAAGTCAGTTTTGTTAATATACCAGGGCTATCTTGTTGCGTTATTAAGAAGTCCGATACAATGTCAATTTGAATGGCCATATGATATTCCCTAGGAAAGTTCCGTGGCTGAATGAATCATTTCCCTGTTCCTGTCCTACTGGATTATATTTAGCTGTTCCTGGATTTCAACAGGAAGTTGGCCTTGTGGACCAGGATAAAGGCACCGAAAGTGGCAGTGGACTGATGTGGGGCCTTGAGAAGAAGAGTCCTGGGCAGGCACCGATGTAGACACCAGGTAGGAACAAGAGGAGCTAAGGAAGTAGAGTTTGGGCTGGGTTGTGGCAAATGGAGCCTGGAAAGAATCGCATAGGCAACTCAAGACCTTCTGCTGTAAAGCAGAGGGCATTAGAGAGGCGCTGAGGCAGCAGCGAAGGCAGGAAACCTCCCTCTCAGTCAAGCTGCAAATGCTCTCTCCTAGGACACTGCCCTCTGCCATCTCTCTCCTGTGGACCAACTCTGTGGTTTTGCTACCTCAGAAAGGAAAGGGGCTCGGGGGAGCTGATGTGGCAGAAGTGTATGTGATCATATCCAACGTCCCCTATCACAGAATCATCTTTGAATTGCCTTTCTGGGGCTCTGTTCTCCTGTCTTCCCCTTTCCTTTCTGGTCTTTAAGACTCTAGAATTCTGTACCAAAGGAATGTGGATATGTCCACGACAAAATGAGAAGATCTGTCAAATGGCCAAACTTCTCTTCAGTGACACCCCCTATGCTGACACTCCAGATTTTTTTTTTTTTTTTTTGGTCTTTTTGAGACAGGGTCTTGCTATGCAGTTGACACTAGCCTTGAGCTCACTTTTGTAGCTCAGGCTGGTCTCGAACTTGCACCGATCCTCCTGCCTCAGCCTCCCAAGTGCTGGGATTACAGGCGTGCGCCACCACGCCCGGCTTTTTTTTTTTTTTTTTTTTTTTTTTTTACTCCAGATTTTTTAAGAAGGTGCCATATGTCTGCCTCTGCACTAGAGAAACAACAAATCTGAGGCAGAAAGGAAAAGGAATATATCTGTCTGCTTTGCCAAGTCTTATGCTTTGTGTCTTGTAATTCCCACAAAGTTTCGTGTAGTCACTGAGGTGGCAGGATTCTGAAGTTTGTGATTAATTCATGATCTAATGCTGGGATTGTGTGCATGATTCCTGTAGGCCCTCTGGGGAGGTTAGCCTACATGCAGTATAGAGAAAGGGGAGAGGCAGCTGCCCCTGCTCCTCCCTTTTTTTTCTTGCTGCTTTGTTGTTTTCCTCCGTCCTAAATTGCCACCCTCTCATGCGCCACTCTTCTTTGGAACCAGACAAATATGGACTGAAACTTCCCCAAAATGTGAGTTTAAAAAACTCTTTCTGCATTTAATTCTGGCTGTTGTGTATTTTGTCCCAGCTCTGAGAAAATAGTAACTGAGACACCAAGGGTTGCAGAATGAAGAGCTGCCAGTGGAAGGGTACTAGACCAGGCGAGCAGAAAAAAGATGAGTTAGGCCTAGGGATGGTACTGAAATGGCAGCCTGGTGCTCAAAAGGGCAGAGCCCCATATTGTGGTGCAGAGCTGTGCACCTCAGACCTTGCAGCTATACAGCTCAAAATTGTCTTTCTCAGGTCCAGGTGGGCATTCCTCACCGATGCCAGCTGGAAGGTGCTCTTGTCTATACCTGGATCACTAGAAACCTGAAGGAGCTGGACCTAAGTGGAAATTCAGAGTCCCTCTGTAGTGCAGCATTTTTATGAGGCCCTGGGTCACCCTCACCTCAGCTAGAGACCATGCAGTGAGTCTGGCCTGGGGTCTCCTCTGGAACAGGGTTAGATGAGAAAGGAAAGGCAGAAGCTTAGTCTAGGGGGAAGGATTGCTCTTTACATTCATCAGATATTTAGCCTCACCCTCTCAGAAAAATTCCTCAGCTGCTGCTATGGGAAACAAACACTCATCACTGAGCTGGGCAGACTGATCCTCATCAATAAACTTTACTAACAAACAGGTAACAACAGGCTCAGACAAGAGCTCCAGTAGAGAAAACTTCCTTGTGCCTTGAAGGAGATGTAAAGAATACAGAATAGATGCAAAATAAAAGAAGAGTAAATGCCCTAAGTATAGGGGAAATATTTCATTTCTTCCTTTTTCCCACTCCTCATAGCCACTATCCTGCTACTGTTATTTATTTCTATGTTCTTTTCTTTCTGTTAATAAGAAATAACAATGGTATTTTCAGAAGCACATCAGTAGTACATTCCCAATAATTGATACAATGCATATTGTTGTCCTCATAGTAGTTATGCAGAGCACAGGATGTAAACATGGTAATTTTTGTAATCATTGTTGGTACAAAAAATTTATTCGCATTGAACTGAGAGGAAGTAGCTGTTTACATAGTCCAGTATTTCAAATCACAATGGATTATTGGCAGAACTGGCAATGTTGGAAGCTGTTGATAAGCATTTTATAGCTCAGGATACTAAACTAGGTTTATATTTTATGCCTTGTGGTTAAATTTTTCTGCTGGGTGGTTTCTGCTGGGTGGTTTCTGCTGGGTGGTTAAGGCCAAGTTAAAACAAGACATGTACAAAAGAACATGTAACTTTTGCATCTTCCAAGATCAGGCAAAACACCTCAGGATTTACCTTGAAACCATGTACAGTGCTTTGTTGCACTGTTGTCAGTGTCAGGCCTCTGGATGAGTCACGGCCATTGCTTGACCAGTTTGCTCTCTGTGAAAGCTCAAGAGAATGTTTTCTCTCTAGGTAACTCTCCTTAGGCACACTATACATCTTCAAGCCCTTTCGTCTATGGTCCATAATCCCTTGAACAGAAAATTTGGAACATCACTAAGTTATAGGATGTTACAGCACAGGTTCTTTTTGTCTTGAGTCCTCCCTGACATTGAAGGGGTAGGGCCAAAATATTGACAATCCTTGTGTCCCTTCCTTTTCTCTAATTTTTGATCAGTAAGCTTACATATGTAACCCTCCAGAAGAGAAGCTTCACGATACTATTACTCTATAACGTAGGTACTTGAGCTTAACATCATTGTCTTTCTGAATATCAAATATCTTACACTTAATGTGAAATCAATATTTTCCATCAGTTATTGATATTGTAATAAATCCCTATACAATGTGATAAAAGTAGTTACACATTTTTACACAGACATTTAGAAATCTAAGTATATACAAGATTGTAGCCGGTCAATCCTACGGCATTTTTCCTAGTCTCTTACTCTCATTTAATACCCTTCTTTGTTTACTTGTAAACCATTTACTTGAGATAGAGTATTGCAATAACTGAAATTACATTAGAAGCAGGGCAAATGTAAAAGACAAGAATAACAGGAATTCCAAACATAATTTTAGTGTTACCCATTGCTATCCTCAGTGTAAAAAATATTTTGGTGGCTCTTAGGACCATTATCTAATTCATCCTGTGTATCTAAGTGCTCCTGCCATGTTTCCTACTTTTCTGTTTGCAGTCACTTCATTGTTTAATGATAAGTCCTTGTTTTCCAATCAAATGTGTTCCATTTTCATTTCTTCTTTTGAGTTCTTACACAAGGGAGACTAAAGGATATTTACACATGTAGGTCTGAGTTATTTCACTTATATGCTCAAGATACAACCACTTATATATGAAGTCTTTTAGTTTCTCATTATTTATGGCTAAGCAATATTCCACTGTATATAAATACCACATCTTTTTCAGCCATTCTTCACATAATGGATATTTTGGTTGCTTCCAAGATTTGGCTATTACAACTTGTGCTGCTATGAACATAGGTGCACAGATATCACTATGATATGATGTTTTCAGTTCTTCTAGGAAAATTCCCAGGAGGGGCGTAGCTGGGTCGAATGGGATTTCCAGTTCTAGTTTTTAAGGATCTCCATGCTGCTATCCATAATGGTTGCACCAGTCTACATTGCCACCTCAGTGGTGAAGTGTTTCTTCTTCCCCATAATCTCTCCAACATTTGTTGTTGGTTGATTTCTTTATAGTAGCCATCCTTTCTTGGATGAGATGGTATCTAAGTGTGGTTTTAATTTGCATTTCATGAATGACTAGCAATGTGCAGCATTTCTTCCTGTATTTATAGGCTTGTTGAGTTTTTTTCTCTAAGATGTGTGTGTTCATCTCAGATGCCCATTTCTGGTTGGGTCTTTGAATTTTGGGGTGCAAATGGTTTTTAGTTATTTATAAATTCAAGATAGAAGACCTTTGTCTGAATACGTATTAGTTACATTTTTTAATTGGTTGGTTGTCTTTTCACTCTGTTGGTAATGTCTTTGACATGAAAAAACTTCTCAGCCAGAGGAGGTTCAAGATGAATCTTTCAAGAGTTAAACGTGCATTTTGATTTTTGTCCATGATCTCCTTGCCTACCCTGATGTCTTCAAGATTTACTCCCACTTTCTCTTCCAGGAGATTTAGTGTTTCTCTTTTAATATTTAGATCTTTAATAAATTCTGACTTGAGTTTAGTGCATAGTCATAGACCTGGGTCAAGTTTTAGTTTCTGGCATGTAGAGAGCCAGTTTACGCAGCACCATTTGTTAAAGAGGATATCTTTCTTCTAGTAAACATTTTTGGCCCCTTTGTTGAAAACAAAGGTGGCTGAGTGTGTTTGTATTTGTTTCTGCATCGTGTCATCAGTTCCATTGATTCTCAAGTCTATTTTTTGCCAATACCGTGCTAATTTTATCACAGTATCTCTGCAGTATAAATTTAGGTCCGGAATTATAATGCCTCCTGCCTTATCTTTGTTGCCCAGGATAGTCTTTGCAATTCTAGGTCTTTTCTGGATTGAAATAAATATTAGGAATGATTTCTCCTGGTCTGTGAGGAATAATGATGGTATTTTCATAGGAATTGTATTAAATCTGTATAACAATTTAGGGACTATGGCCATCTTCACAATATTGGTTCGTCCGATCCAGGAACAGTGAATATCTTCCCATTTTCAGAAATTCTCTATGATCTATTTTTTTCAGAGTACTGTAGTTTTCCTTGAGTAGATCTTTTACTTCTTTAGTTAAGTTATCCTAAGTATTTAATTTTTTGGTGCTACTATAAAATGTATTCTTTAATTTCTCTCAGTGTGTTTGTTATCTGTGTAGAGGAATGCTATTGGCTTTTGTGTGTGTGCTTTGTATCCTTGCAATGCTACTGAATTTGTGCATTAACTCTAGCAGCTTCCTGGTGGAGTTTTTTTTTTTTTTTTTTTTAGCTCTTCCAAGTAGATTATCATGTCATCTGCAAATAATGATAGCTTAACTTCTTCATTTTCTATTTTTATTCTTTTATTTCTCTCTCTTATCTAATGCTATAGCTAATGTCTCAAGAGCTATATGGAGTAAGAGTAGTGATAGAGGACATCCTTGTCTTCTACCAGATCTGAGACTAAAGAACTTCAGCTTTTTCCCATTTAGAATTATGCTAGCCTTTGAACTGTCATAGATGGTTTTTTATCAGATTGAGATAAAGGCCCTCTATTCCTATTTTCTTTTCTTTTTTTTTTTTACCTCTTCTATTACTGAATTTTATTTTTTTTATTTTAAAGACTAAAAATAGCACAAACAAAGATAGAAAAACAGTAACAAGTAAGAGTACATGTAGTACAGAATTTCAAAACCAGAAAAATTTAACAATGGTTATATTACATATTCCTATTTTCTGTAGGACTTTCAACATGAATGAGTGTTGGACTTTGTCAAAAGCCTTTTCTGAAACAATTGAGATGATCATATGATTTTTGGATTTGGCTCTATTGATGCAGTCTATTACATTTATAGATTTGCATATATTAAATCATCCTTGCATCCCTGGGATGAATCCTACCTGGTGATAGTGTATAATTTTCTTGATGATTTGCTCTATTCTAGCAGTGAGGATTTCATTGAGGATTTTGGCATCTATATTCATGACAGAAATTGGCCTGTAGTTGTCTTTTTAGTTGCATCTCTCTCTGGTCCTGTTATCAGTGTAATACTTGACCCTAGGAATTAATTTTGGAGGATTCTTTGCTTTCCAATTGCACTGAACAGTTTGAGGAGTATTGGGAGTATTTCTTCTGTAAATTTCGTATAGAATTCACAAGTGAGTCCATCAGTACCTGGAATGTTTTTGGTAGACTTTTTGTTTTATTTTGAATTTGGTTGGCTGTCATTGGATTATCATGAGTTCTTATATCTTATTGATACAGTTTTTATAATTTGTACCTCTCTAGGAAGCTGTCCATTTCCTCTATGTCTTCAGTTTGTGAAAGTAAAGAGTCTCAAAGTGGCTATTAATGATCCTCTGAATCTCTGCTGGGTCTGTAGTAATTTCACCCTTTTATTCTTTATTGCTTGAACTTGAGTCCTTTCTTTCATCTTTTTTATTATTATTTAAATTTAGCAATGGTTGGGCCGGGCGTGGTGGCTCATGCCTGTAAATCCCAGCACTCGGGAGGCTGAGGCAGGAGGATCGGTGCAAGTTCGGTGCAGCCTGGGCTACAAAAGTGAGCTCAAGGCCAGCCTCAACTGCATAGCGAAACCCTGTCTCAAAAAGACAAAAAAAAACAATGGTTGGGGCCCAGAAGGATGGCTCAGTGGTCTCAAGCGCCTGCTTGGGAAAGCTTGGGCTGCTTCAGGGACCGTGGTTTGATCCCTGGCACCACATGCTGCGCCAGCCCTGCCCTTGGGGCAGGCTGAGCCGGCCATAAAAATGAGTGAATAAACAAATAAAGGTTCTGAAACAAGAAAAAAATAAATAAAATTTAAAAATTCTAAAAAAATAAAAATAAATTTAACAATGGTTATATTACATATTTTCATCATCAGATCAGTTTAGATTAACAGATATAGCTATATAAGATTGATCAAACAATTAAACATTAACACTTTCAATAAACATTACTTTTTTTTTCTTTTCCCCTTTCTTTTTTTTTTAACAGTTGGCACATTGCATATTGTCCTCACAATAGTTTTACAGAGCACAGTGTGTGGGCATGACCCACCTTCCTACTGATGTTGCTAAGAAAAAAGAAAGAAAAGAAAATTATTTTCTTTGAATTAAGAAGAAACAGATGCATACACAATCCAAAGATCTACAATTGCAGTGGGCCACCAGTGAAGCTTGCAATGTTGGAGGCTATTGATCCAAGCCTCCTACAGCTCATCTCATAAAACTAGCTCTGCGTTTCATGCATTGTAATTAAACTTTTTTTTTTCTTTTTCTTTTTTTTTTTTTTTTTTTTTTTTTTTTTTTTTTTTTTTTTTTTTTTTTTT
>PVJA010054084.1:0-11711 GCA_004027025.1 Myocastor coypus
AGAGGCAAAGGCAACCACAAACTCCCAGTGAGCAAAAAAGAAGAGAATTTCCAGGAAGATAGCTCAGCAGTAAATGCTTGCCTGACAAGCATGAGTTCATCAGTTCGATTTCTGGTACTGAAGGACAAAAAAAGGGGTGGGGGGCAGAGAACTGAGATGAAGGACCAGATAACCTGGTCCAGATGTGGAAGACCACAGAGCAAGCTCTCACCCTCTGGGACCACAGAGCCCCCACCGAAGGATACACACCAAGCTGAAAGTGAGGGTAAAAATGTTTTATGCCCTCTACCCATGAGCATCACAACATGCCAGATGCCACGGGACAAAGGAAGGGGTAGGCAGACAAGGGACTGCCCAGGTGACAGGACATTAGCAACGTCAGCTGGGAACAGCAACCGCAGCAGTGAAAGTGAGTGGCTACTCCTGCTCCAGAGCTGGTCAGGGGGCTGATGAGCTCACACAGGGAAAGAAAATCCAGTTCTTTTGTGCAGTTTGCTAAGCAAACAAAACAAGGCAATTACTAACTCTGACAAACCCCAACTCATGCACCACTGTGACACGCTGTTGTGCCTGGCCTTACATGACCATGGCAAACACTAGCGACTTAACCAAAGACCACAAACATGGGAGGCAGGAGGAGAGGCAGGCACAAGAGGACATATCAGCAGTGATGCCTCAAGTTCAGGGATAGCGATGTAATAAAGACCGACTGAGTGTGTGTGGCAGTGAGACTCTACATGGACACATGGAAGTAAATACTGCAGAGAGCGCACAAGAGTTTGAGGGGTGAGATCAGGATGACAAGAAAGGACAAAGAGGCCTTGGTACCCAATAAAGATTTGCTGGGAAATTCAGCCTGAACAGCAGTGGCTGCAACTGCAACTCTGAGACCAGAGCCCTCAACCACATTTCTGAACTCTGAGATAGGCCAGGTGCCTTCTGCTTGGGGCAGATTGGATCGTTTACTCCACCACTTACGCTTCTGGGAGGGGAAAGCAAAGCTAGAAATGATTGATGAGGGAGGCAGATGGACACTCTCTCTCGGTCTGTAGGAGATGAGGAGAGAAGCCATTGTACCGTGAAGAAAAAGAAGAATCTACACATGCTGCCAGGGAGGGCGACAGTGGAACCTGGGTGCCGGGAACGGAGCAGCTCCACCACCGTCAGGACCCTCTCCCTTGCCTTTCCCCAAAGGGCGACTCTGTCAGCAGTGCCAGCCCCTGCCCTAAGCCTCAGGCTCCTGGCACTAGGGAACTCCGCTCGACACAGCTCTTTCCTTCACCCTGCTGACAGGTCAACCCCTGCCACCAGCAGGTTTACTGGGCACAATAGTGGGCTATAATGACAGCAAACAATTCAAGAACAGGAAGCTTGGGGCCTGGCGGGATGGTTCAGTGGTCTAAAGCGCCTGCTTAGGAAAGCTTGGGCGGCTTCAGGGACCGCGGTTCGATCCCCGGCACCACATGCTGCACCAGCCCTGCCTTCGGGGTGGGCTGAGCCGGCCTTAAACATGAGTGAATAAAACAAATAAAGGTTCTGAAACAAGAAATAAATAAATAAATAAAATTAAAAAAAAAAGAACAGGAAGCTCAATAAGGGAACCACAAAAGCAGCGTGTCACACTAAGTACATGAGGCGAGAGTACCTCTAGTTTTCAAAAGAAAAAAAGAAAATCAAAAAGGAAGAGATGTGTCTTTTTTTCCCCCCTTTCGCCTCGTCCAAAACTAACAGCCCCAGTGACCACCAGAGTGGTCCACAATGCCCACAAAGGCGGAGCGCCAGTTTCCTCCTGACTGCTGCTCATGGTGGGAAGCCTGCCCATGTCCCTGGGCTCCCAGTGTTAATTAATAGTATAGCCCTTGCTGCCAAGCTCCTGGCACCCGGCCCCACACATGTGCTGACCACTGTCCGTGCTGCTTTTGGTAGCAACTACTACAACTGGAGTAGAGACATGCGTCATGCGTACCTCACCTCTAGACTAGGCCCAACCCAGCAACCAGCACCACGCCTATGTAACACTGGCCAGAGAAGTGCTGGGTTCACAGGCCACACACCTGACAGGTTGATCTCAGTCAGGGAATCCCGGGTGGTGGTGCCGACTGCAGTGAGCAGGTTGATGGATTGGTCAGTGACGTGGTTACAGTAACTGAGATGCAGCTTGGACAGCAGGGGCATGTGGCGGATGATGAGTCGCAGGGATGCGTCTGTGATGTCCAGGCCTGCCAGCCGCAGCTCAACGATGTTCCGGAGCTTACTCCTATTATCCATCTGACCTGGGGGCAGGCACCACAGGGGCAACCATCAGGCTGACAGACACCCTAGAGAGCCTACTGACTGAACAGCTAGGGCTAGGGATTTCATTTAGCTTTAAACTGCATCCCACAAATCAAAATTCTGGCATTTAAAAATCACAAGATTCCAATACAATATTAGATATCCAGATTCTCCACAAAAACCAGAAAATCTAGAAACCTTGACACACATGTCACCTAGCAACCACCAGTCAAACCCCTATCCCCACTCACCTGCTAGGAGCAAGCAGCTGGCTTGACCCCACAGTGCTCTAAGGCTCCTCCCTGCCCCCCCCCAAGTTCATGGAGCCCCAAAACTGGGGATAAGGCTTTACAGAGCCCCTGTGTGTACAAAGGATCTGTATGTACCCTGAGACAGCTGGGGACAGGTGGGGACTCCATGCTGCATCCCTCAGAGAAGGGCTGAAGCCATACAAGATGTGACGCAGTCAGAGGTCACAACCAGCTCTGGCAGCACTGCTCAGACCCTGGCGCAGCCCCAGCCTGGTGACTTACCCGGCCTGTTATCCGTGGGTGGTGACAAGAGATCCCGCATCTGGGCGTCCTTGAGCCCTTCTACCCACTGGACATCCAGGGTCCGTAGCAGCGGACAACTGGAGCTGCAGAGCGCTGAGACTGCAATCCACGAGCAGCCTGCCAGCACCAAGTCTCGAAGCCCTGGGGAGACAGGCGTGGTGGGCGTCAGCAGGTGCTCAGCCCCACTCTTCCACATCCATGACCCCCGCCCAGGGCTCACCGGGCAGGCGGTTGATGAGCCAGCTCAGCTGCTTCTTGGAGATGTTGGTCCAGCTGAGGTCGAGGGAGACAGGCTGGCGCCGGATGATGCCACTCAGCATGAGGGGCGTGATAGACTTGCAATGGTTCAAGTCGATGCGGGTCCACAACCGCTTATCGCAGCACCTGGGCAGCAGGTGGGACAGTGTCAGTGGTGGGACTCCCCAGTGAGCCCCTGTTCAGCCACGACAGCTTCGTTCCCTTCCCACCACAGAGGCTTGTACACATGCACCGCATGGGTCCCTCTGCTGACAGCTGCAGCCTAACCCCTGCCCCCACAGCAGGTGGGACACCCCCACCCCCAGCCCCAGGTTTTCTAAGAGCCTTACAACATCACCAGCACATCCCTCCAAGAGCAGGTACCACTGGCTTGTACACCTTGCCCAGGGGTTAGGTAGATGTCAAGCCAGGATAGATGTCACAGCAGGACCCCTGATCATAACCCAGGCCCACTCTGAAGACAAGGCCTCCACCTGTTGCTGCCTTTACTAAGAGGGTGCCACACAGGAAGGCAAACAGTGCTGCTTCTAACAGCAGCACATAGGGAGGGCGGCCTCCCTCACTCTACCGGGCTCACAGCAAAGTGCTGTGACTCGGTGGACCATGCTGAGCTATGACCTAGAGCCCTGGGCCAGGGCGGGCCCTCACCAGCGGTTCCAGGTCCTGCAGACCCGCATGCAGACACACAGGTCTTGGTGACTGAGGTAGCTGAAGACGGCCATCCACACCTCCCTGTGCATGACGTGGGCTGCCCCATCATCCAGGGGCAGCGAGTCGGGTGGAGGGCTGATGGGGGGTGGCCGGATCACGTGGCGCTCCATCTGGATGCACTTGGGCGGGGACACGGAAGGTGGGGGCCGGGAGATGACTCGAGGCGGGCTGCGCAGGCCGGGCCCCAGTGGGTGCCGAAGCTCCCGGGGTGTGCCATTGAGCCCCTTGCTGAAGCGGTGGGGGCGCTCACAGAGGCCCAGTGGCCGCTTGGGCTCCTCATTCTCACTCTCAGGCTCCGACTTGATGGGCTGGTGGTTCTCCTGCGCCAGGCTGCTCTCCGTTTTCTGGATCTCGTGGTTGAGCTCCTTGCTCAGCTCCTTGCTCAGCTCCTTGTTCGGAAGCCGCCGTCTCCGGCGCATCTTCACTTTCTTTTTCTCCTCGGAGCCCTCGGCCCCCTCAGTGCTGGGCCCTGCAGTGGGTGAGCTAGAGCGTGAGTGGTCACTGTCCCTGCTCTTGGGGGGCGCCTCGGGCACATCATCCTCTGGCTCCTGCTTGAAGCGCCGCAGAGGCTTAGTGACTAGGGGCATCCGGTCCTCGGCGTTCTTCCAGGATCTTCGCTGCATGGGGGACAAGCGAGAAGCCCTCGATCAGTACACAATGTCCACCTCAGGGAGCCCCCCCAAGAATAGCCGGCTTAAGGCACAGGGAGGGAGGGAGGGAGGGGAGAACGGTACCTTTTTCCTGAAAAGCTTATCTTCTTTGCCAGGCTTTAGCTGTTGTGGAAGAAAAAGGACACACAGTTTGCTCCCCAGATTCACACAATTTGGTCCCCTCTACCCATGTGCCCTCCCCAGGCTCAGGCATTTGGGGGAGGGGTCAGGACAAGGATGGGGGAGATGGGGAGGGGACCACCCCAAGTGCTATCTCCTCTTCCCATCTGACTGGCAGATGCTGAGCCTGCCTGCGGCTTTCAAGGCAGAAGCCTGAGGACAGAGTGTCCTTGCACAGCACCTGTAGGAGCCATCACCTTAGCCTGGCTCTGCCAGAAAGGGCTGGAGTACAGCCTACAGACATCCGGCCAGCCAGAGTAGCTGGAAAGAAGCAGTTCCAGGTGCCACCTTGTGGCCAGTGGTGGCAACACCAGTGGCAGAGCCTGGCTGTGGGATGCCCCAGTTCTTCCCAGGGGCAACTTCAGAGGCTCCACTGTCCTGAGAGCTCAGCTGGCCACTGCCAGGGGCAGGCCCTGGACTGTACGGCCCAGCACACAGCCCAGGACGCATTTCCCTAGGGGGCCTGGGTGAGTGGACAGGGCATGGGAGCACCTGCTGTTGGAAGTAAGTGAGACTGGATCTCCACCAGGGGCTGAGGCTGCTGCCTAGTGGGGGCCTCGGCGAGAGGTGAGAGGAGCCAGGGGACGTTTGAAGAGTCGAGGCCTAAAGGGGCAGGAAGAATAATGACTCGTTGGGTTTCCTGGGCTCTCAGCATTTGAGGCATCTGCTCAGGGTGGCCAGAGGCCAGGATCCCCACTCTGCCCAGGAATCCGCCCTGCCAGCCAGGCCACCCTCCACCACTGCCCCCACCCCTGCCACAGCCACTGTCCCTGCCTCCCCGCACCACCCCTGCTGCCCAGCATACTCGCTTGCGCGCGCTCAGCTCCTGGGGTTTCTCGTATTTCCGCTTCCTCCTCAGGTGCACATCATCCGACTTTCGGCGCAGGATGCTGTCTGCAGGCACCTTCTTGGGATGTTCGTCTGATCTGCGCCTTGGAGCCTCCTCGCACTCACTCCTCCGCTTGGCCGGCTCCTGCCCTTCCTTGTTGTCCCGGTTCATCTTCTGCTCCTTGAGCAGGGAGCCGGGCAGGTTGGAGGCATACTTAAAGCCAGGGCCACGCTTTTGCTTGTAGGCCAAAAAGGGAGAAGGAACAACCCGACTGTATACCTTTGGAAGTGCCCACCACCATGCCCCGCCCGCCGGCCAGGCTGGTACAGGCAAGGCCCGTGCCCCGCCCATAGCCCGGGACTTCAGCTGCACTCACTTTCCCGGTCTTGCCAGCGTGGTTGCACTTCGGACACTCCCAGCAGTTTGGAAGCTCGTCGTTGACCACACCCTCTGACTCCTTAATCTGGAAGGACAGGCCTCCGCTCAGCAGGTGGGGAGGGTTGCCAGGCCAGAGGGCGAGGGGTTCCCAAAGCTAAGTCCACCCCATATTCAGCCAAAAGAAAAAACAGCTGTGCAGAGCTGAGACTTGTAACTCAGAGCTAAAGAACGGACCTTCTTGTTGGGCCATCCCTAGCCATGGGCCAGTGCCCTGATCCACGAGGTGGAGCTGGGCAAACCACCTCCTCACCCAGGCCTGGGAGAATTCAGTGAAGGATCTAGCAAAGCAGTCAGCTCAGGGCCTGGCACACAGAAAGGACCCAACATGGATTACATCATCTGCATGGGCTGGGCAACGGATGGGAAGGGCTGACTCCCCAAGCTCAGGAATTCAAGAGCTCTTCAGAGGCTCTTCAGAGGTACGTCAACTATCTGGGGATGGCAGGGATGAGGGAGCCAGCCGCCCCCCATTCTCTCAGGGCAGATATGCTGGCCACGGTGGCCTCTTTCTTTCCAAGGCAGAACCTTCTGTCAAAACCAGGCAAGCAGTGGTCACAAGGCAGCCCTTCCCCAAGCACACCAAATGAGGCCCTGGAAAAAGCAGCTATGTGTCATTTGGGAACTGTCATCCCTGGCCAGGCCCTCTTCTCCCACAAGCTAGAAGGCAGGACTCCAGCAGCCATGTTGGGCCTCTGCCTGGCACAATGCCTGTGTTCTCCACTTCCTTAGATGCCAGAACCCTTTGGCTCTAAGGTCTTGCAAGGTAGTAGTAGTAAGTTTGGTCTCTCAGGGACACTGTTCCAGACTCTGACTGCTCTGGGCCCATCATGTGATGTAGACACCCCCAGACTTGGTTTGCTGAGAATTCAGCAGCCAAGCCAAGCCACTCCGTGCCTCCCTGAAGTCTGCAGGGCAGGGAACTAACTCAGGTCAACACCATGAGAGGCCTGAGCTGAGCTGAGCAGGGGCAGCAGACTCGGAGCCTAGGGACCACTCACCTTAAGGCATCCAGGGTGGATGATCTCATTGCAGATGGAGCACTCCATGAGCATCAGGTTGAACTTGCCTTCTTCCTCTTCCACTGTATCTTCCTTCCCCGCCTCGCCGCACACAAGGCACACAGCGGTGTGGGGCAGCACTGGCTGAAGAGCCAGCAGAGACACGAGTCAGCCAGGAGGGGGTGGGGCTGGGGGTGGGGGGAGTTGGGCAGGTGTGCTCTGCCACAGATGGATGGGGACAGACAACCTGGGGACCAGGTCAGGGACACTAAGCTATTCTACTGAGATATCACAAGCTGGCCCTGGCACACTCAGCCCTTCCTTCACTCACTCACCAGGCTGAGACCTCTATGGGCCAGAGGCCCTGTGAGAGCTAGGAACATCGTTAAAATCCCTACCACCTGAGCTCTTCTTTAGGCGGAGGGAAGCAGACAACGTGAGTCACACAACAGATGGATGAAAAAGGCAGGTGCGGATCACGGGCCAAGGCCAGCCTCAAAGAAGGGCTGAAGGGGGCCGGGGTTGCGTCTGCAGTCAGGCAAGATCTCCACTTGGAAAAGATCAAAAGAGACGGGTGGGTGCCTGGCCTAGACCCATGAAGAACTGTCTGCAGAGCAAGCAGAAGCTACGGCCTGTCCCCCCACAGGCGAATGTTCGCCTTGACTGCACACAGGCCCTAGGGGCTGAAACCGCTGGCTCCTCACGCTACATGTGAGCCAGCTGTCCCAGCCAGCACTGACTGCTCAGAGCCACAAACACACTGCAAAGAACCTCAGTTCAACTGCAGAATGTCCTGGATCACTAATTCCAAGACACCTCGACCCTTGAGCACACGTCCTTCCACAGAGGAAGTATGTGCACAGCACTTCCGCCACTGCAGGACAGCACATCACCAAAGGAAAAACACTTGTGGTGCAGCTGCGAGCTTGGCTGGCCACCTTCTCCCCACAACCTCATGCGACTTGAAGGAACAACTGAGAAAAACAGTGGGCATTGGCATATTTTTTGAAGACTAAAGAAGCCAGCCTGTCATTTCCAGAAAAACAATTGATAGTACTTGGCTAAAAGTGATAAAATTAGCCGGGCGTGGTGGCTCACACCTGTAATCCCAGCACTCGGGAGGCTGAGGCAGGAGGATTGGTGCGAGTTCGAGACCAGCCTGGGCTACAAAAGTGAGCTCAGGACCAGCCTCAACTGCATAGCGAGACCCTGTCTCAAAAAAAAAAAAAAAAAAAAAAAAAAAAAAAAAAAAAAGTGATAAAATTCAAGTGTTTGAAGGAAGATGATAAGTTTGGGAAACTGACATGAACCACTATGAACTATAAGTCTTCCCAAAGCCTTTCTTTTCTTTTTTTTTGCAGGACTGGAGTTCAAACTCATGACCTTGCACTTGCCAGGCAGGCACTTGTGCCATGGAGCTATCGCCCCAGCTCCCAAAGCTTTTCTGATTGGTTGGCAAGTAAAACACAGGATTTTTTTTTTTTGTCTTTTTGAGACAGAGTCTGGCTGTGCAGTTCAGGCTGGCCTTGAGTTCACTTTTGTAGCCCAGGCTGGTCTTGAACTCGCACCCAATCCTCCTACCTCAGCCTCCCAAGTGCTGGGATTACTGGCATGTGCCACCTTTCCCGGCTAAAACACAAGATTTTATACCTATATGTGTTTTGTATGTATAAAGATGCACACAGATTTGTACATATATATTAACAGTACAGTGCACCAATAGTGAAGTCTCCTTCAGTGAATCAACATTTTCCAAGTGACCTATGCATAATGTGACAACCTCCTGATGACTGGAAGGCAAGACTGATGGCTTCTAATGTAGCAGAATGAAAGTTCACCAGTAGTATTTGTTTGTTTGTATTTTAGGGAAGAGTCTACAGGGTCTTACTACTAGGTCAGACTCATAGTGATCTGCCTATTTACAGCCTCCCAAGAGCTGGGATTATAGGCACGCACCACCACTATACCCAGTCTCAATCACTGTCCCAGTGTGGCCCAGGGGCAGGGTCAGCATGGCAGGCCCCAGAATCGAACCCCTGGCCCTGCTTGCAGGCACTTTCATCCACTGGGCTATTTGGCCAGCCCCTCACTAGTAGTTTTGGATCTCACCTTCAACTGAACTTTAAGAAGCTGCCACCTGCTGAGTGCCAGAGGGGCTCACCTGCATGCACTACTGCTCACACATTCCTCCCAGTCAACTGCCTGTCTGGAGTCTGAGCTCTCCTCTTCTTCCTCCAAAACAATCTAGCATAACAGACTGGAGCGCAGAAGCAGATGCAGAAAGCTAGGTTTTTCTTTCTAATGAACTAGATATAAGACAGGGGCCAGGGAAGTAGCTCTGTGGCACAGGCACCTTGCCTGGCAAGGACAAGGTTGTGAGTTCAAACCCCTTCCAAAACATAAAACAGAGACACAAAATGTCACTCTTCCTCTATTTTTGTTTTGCAGTTGGTTCTTATAAAATGTTTGACCTTCATTCAAAAAACATGTAATGGGCTTCTTAGTCTCAACATGAATTTAAAGTATTTTATTAATTCAGGGCCAGGGACATACCTCAGCAGCACAGCACCTGCCTGGCAAGTGCAACGTCCTGAGTTCATTTCCTGGTACTCCCCCCAAAAATTTAAGTTCATTTTTAGTACAGTATATAATACATAATCAAGGGCACTTTGAGGTCCTCATTTTACAACCATAAAGAGGCTCCAAGATCACCCAATCTTACGTGCAGCCTGAGGACAGGGGCCAGGCCAGGTCACCTGGCCACCTGGCTTGGTCAGCAGAATGCAGAGGAAGCAGAGGCAGAGGTTTTACTAAACTACTCCAGAGGTGCCTCAAACAAGCTGGGATATGCTTCATTGTAAGTGAAAAAGTTTATGAAGTGGCACAGACATCTGAATCTTCACGGAACACTGAAGGTAAGATAGCCACTGACAGTTCGAGAAGCACCTAATAACATCTGCTAATGCCCAGTAAGGTACTGAGAGGAGTGTGGAAGTGAGAAGACAGAGGTCCTCCTTGAAGTATCTGGTAAGACAGGGGTATAACTCACTGAGACCCAAGAATGTGAAATGAGAAAGTCTTGCTCATGTGTAATCTGAAGCAACACGGCCAATTTCTGCAGGGCTCCAGGGGACAAGAAAGGCAGAAAGAAAGGGTATCCAGGTGAGCAAGGCCCGTGAGGTCCACAAGCCAAGCCCAGCATGCGTGTGTGGCAGGTGGCCTGAAGCTAGAGGTGTGTGGGGCAGTGCTGGTGGCAAGAGGAGGGTCTGGGCTCAGGTCATGGACTCAGAGCCTGGCGAGTGGCAGTGTGAGAGGACACTAGGAGCTGAACTGCTGCCGCGTGCCAGAGGGAAGGAGGCTAGCAGAGGAAGCCAGGGGAGATAGAGTGGAGGAGGGAGATATGCACAGCAGGCGGGAAGGCTGTGCAGCGGGGGAGATACGGAAGGGCGGAGAGAGACGGACCCGCTGGCTGACGAAGTCTGAGGTGCGGGGGAGTAGGCAGGAGACAGGTTTACTCAGGCTGGCATGGCCCGCGTGCCAGGCACAGCGCCAGGCATGAAAGCTGCAAAGATCAGGTGGCCAATCACAAAGGTTTCCTATAATGGTGCTCCAGGCACCAGGGGAGAAGACAAGAGTTGTGGGTTTTAGGTGAATACTTGTCCAAGCCAATGGTCTCCAGACAAGCTCCTTAATCCCCTGTTCAAATCCAAAGGGTCATATTGACCCTCTTCTCCAGAAAACTGCACACACATCAGACAATAATCTATATTGAATCTTGGGGTTTAACAACCAGATGAAGAAAATGCTACAACTTCATAACAAAATACCATAACAATACCATAAAAATCACTAAGGGAGTTGTTGAAACAGACATTTTTCCAAAAAAGATATACAAATGACCAACAAGTACATGAAAATTCTCAGTATCACTAATCTTTAGAGAAACACAAGTCAACACCACTATGTGATGACACCTAATAATACCAGGAGAGCAACTATTAGGGACAGACAGAGCTGGGTATCATGGCACCACCCTGTAATCCTAGCACCTGGGAGGCTCAGGAAGGAGATCACTGTGAGGCCAGCCTGGGGTACAGTGTGAGTTTAAGGCCAGCCAGAACTGCACAGCTAATCCCTGTCTCAATCAATCAATCAATCAATCAATCAAATTAAATCAAATCAAACACTGGCTATGGTGGGACATGACTGTACTTCCAGCCCTCAGGAGGCTGAGGCAGGAGGAGCACCATAAGTGCAAGCCCAGCATGAGCTATAAAGCAAGTCCAAGATCAGACTAAACTAAGCTACAGCCGGGCATGCTGGCGCATGCCTGTAATCCCAGCACTCAGGAGGCCGAGGCAGGAGGATCACTGAGAGTTCGAGACCAGCCTGGGCTACAAAACTGAGCTCAAGGCCAGCCTGAACTGTACAGCAAGACCCTGTCTCAAAAAGACCAAAATAAATAAATAAATAAATAAATAAATAAATAAATAAATAAATAAAATAAACTACAGGGTTTTTTTTTGTAGCCCAGGCTGGTCTCGAACTCACACCGATCCTCCTGCCTCAGCCTCCCGAGTGCTGGGATTACAGGTGTGCGCCACCACGCCCGGCTTACAGTGAGTGTTTAAAAAATTATTATTTTTTTTTCATTTATCAGCTATGGTGGCATATGTGTGTAATCTCAGCACTTGGGTCTGAGGCAGAAAAGACTACCACAAGTTTGAGGTCTGCTTGAACTACACAGTGAAACCCTGTTTAAGAAAAACAAGTCAGGTGTGGTGGCGCACGCCTGTAATCCCAGCACTTGTGAGGCTGA
>PVJA010054085.1:0-11643 GCA_004027025.1 Myocastor coypus
TTCTTCTTCTTCTTCTTCTTCTTCTTCTTCTTCTTCTTCTTCTTCTTCTTCTTCTTCTTCTTCTTCTTCTTCTCTTTCTTCTTCTTTCTTCTTTCTTCTTGTACTGGGGAATCAAACCAAAGACCTTTTCATTGACCTTTCTCCCCAGCCTTTTTTAAAAAGTTTGAGACAATGTCTTGCTAAGTTCCTAAATTGCCCAGGCTGGACTCCCAATTTGTGGTCTTCCTGCCTCTGCCTCTGCCTCCCAGAGTGTTCAGATTATAGGTATGCACCACCACATCCAGGTTTATTTTGGTGTTGTTAGCTGATTTTTTGCTGTGCTGCCCAGGCTAACCTTAAGATTCAGACTCAAGGGATCTTCTTGCTTTAGTCTTCTGAGTAGCTAGATTACAGCCACTTGCTACCATATCCAGGTTTGTTTGTTTGTGGGATCAGGGCTCAAATTCACAGCCTTGCACTTGCCAGGCAGGCACTTGTGCCACAGAGCTATCTCCCCAGCCCCCATATCCAGCTTAAATTTGTTGAATTTATTTTGTGGTGGTGCTGAGCCTTAACATGCTAAGCATGCACAACAAGCCATTTCTCCCATTCTCCTGCTTTTCTTCTTTCTAGTTTCCTAGAATTGAAACTGAGCTAATGGGGCCAGATATCTCAGCAGATTAAAGTGCCTGTTTAGGAAGAGGCAGGGGCCTGAGTGTGATCCCTGTATGCCTTGCCAGCCCCACCCCACCCCCAGGGCACCCTGAGAGGGCAGTTGAGACTGGGTGTGGTGGCACACACCTGTAATCCCAGCACTAGGGAGGCTGAAAACAGGAGGATCACTACAAGTCCAGTCTGTTTAGTGAGACCCTATAGACCCTGTACTAGATAAATTTTTTTAAACAAAGAAACTGACCTAAAAACAAAGTGAGCTCACCGATTTAAGATTTTTCTTTTCACCAACATAGGCACTTTTTCTCCTGTTTGTTTCCCCTGTAAGTGCTCTTTAATCTTATTTGTTTATTTGATATAGGGTCTTGCTGTGCAACTCAGACTGGTAGTGATCCTTCTGTCTCAGTCTCTCTATCACTGAGATTACAGGCATGCACCACCATGCCTGCTCTTAGTGGCTGGCTTGGTACAGGGCTAGCACAGCATGTGGTACCAGGGATTGGACCCAAATCCTTGTGCTTGCCAGGCAGGTGGTTAGACTGCTATCTCCCCAGGCCTGTAAATGCTACTGTAGATGGTGTTGAGCACCTGAGCCCTTAAGTCTGCTATACTACAGATATTCCCAGGAAACACATGGACGAAACAGTTATGCTATGGGTTGTTTCCTACCCATGTTGAAGCATAGTAATAAACTAGGAGCATTCCACAAATGAAGTTGTATGTGCTCTGGAGCAAAAACTGTACAGAAATAGGAAAAGGAGAGAATGAGGATGCTAAAGAGGGGATGGGGAGTCTCCAGGAAGGAACCATAAGCCAGGACTGGATGGAGGTCCAAGCCCTTGTTTTCCAAGCTCTGCTTTTGTTATACCCTTTCAATGAGGATGCCCTCTTCTGGCCTAGGCTATAATTCCACTGTTTAAGGCTAAGCCCAGGGCTTTCTGTACAGCTGTTCATTCCCCATGTCGAGAGAGCATTGACTTCTGTGTTAGTGCAGCTGCAGTAGATTTGATGAGCTCTGTCTGACATTTACCAGCAGATGGCAGCAAAGTTCATGAGGACCTGGTGGTCTCTGCTAATTTACACGGTTAAAAATTTCTAATCTGCCTGGAAGCTATTCCTTAGAAGGTGTTTTTGAGGTTTGTTGTTGTTACTTGCTTTTGCTTTCTTTTTTTATTTTTATTTACTTATTTTTTTGCTACTGAGGATCCAACTCAGGACCTTGAGCTTGCCAAGCAGGTGCTTGTGCTGCTGAGTTGTCTTCCCAGACCACTCCGGAAGCTATTTATCCTGTTGGTCTTCCCTGATAATTCAAGAGTCAAGCCGGGTATGGTGGCGCACGCCTGTAATCCCAGCACTCAGGAGGCTGAGGCAGGAGGATCGGTGCGAGTTCGAGACCAGCCTGGGCTACAAAAGTGAGCTCAAGGCCAGCCTGAACTGCATAACAAGACCCTGTCTCAAAAAGAAAAAAAAAAAAAAAAAAAAAAAAAAAAAAAATTCAAGAGTCACCTAAGCTTATCCTCTAAGATTTTTTCCTTCTTAGTCTTTGTCTGGCTTTTGTTTTTTGGCAGGACTAGGGTTCAAACTCACAACCTTGCACTTGCCAGGCAGGCACTTGTGCCACAGAGCTATCTCCCTGGCCCCCTTTTTTGTCTTTTTCTTTGTTTAATCTTTTTCATTTACAAAATAATTGCAGAGAAGTCTCCATGTGTCCATGGCTTTGCACGAGTTCACCTGGTTAACCTTTGGCCGCATGTGCTTCATCCATACATACATGTGTTTTTTCTGAGCTCCCTGAAATCCTTTAGAATGTGTTTCCTTGGAACAAGAATTTTATTGTTTTACAAAACCATCATACATTTAACTTAGGAAAGTTAACTTTAGTGCAAGCTGGGCATAGTGGAACACACATGTAATACTAGCTGCTTAGAAGGCTGAAGCAGGCAGAATGTGAACTTGAGCCTTGGTGACAGGATAGCCTGGATTCAGTCTCCACTACTAATAAATAAATAAATAAATAAATAAATAAATAAATAAATAAATCAGTGTAGTACTCTGAGCAGTTCGTTGATGTACAAGTTTGTCAGTTGTCTCACTGATGTCTCTGGCTATTTTTTATCCCCTTTCCTAGGATCCATACTGTGCATTTAGGCATTATCCTACCGCTTACTTCCCTTTAATCTGAAAAGGTTCTTCAGCCTTTGTGTTTTACTCCATTATAGGTTTAAGAAATATGTCAGTTATTTTGTAAACTATTTCTGCTGCTAGGTTTGTCTAATGTTTTCTCCATAGATTAAGGTTGTGTTTCAGCAGGGTGCCATGGAAGTGATGTTCTGTTATTTTTAGTGTGTTGCTTTTGAAATCACAAAGCATCAGTTTGTTCCACTACTGGTGACCCTGACCCTCTAAGCCAGCAGTGGTGAACCTATGGCGAGAATGTTGCTTGCTTTTCTTTGAAGAAAAAAGATGTGCGTGTATGAGTTCTTTTTTATAAACTAAAACTCAGTATTCAGGTTTAATTATAGTCTTGGCAGTTTGTGATAAATATGTGGGTTTTGGGTTGCAGTTTGGGCACTCATCTCAAAAAGGTTCGCCATGTTGCCCTCAGTATCCCATGTTGAAACTTCTTGTGGCCACTTGAGCTCTGACTAGAGGAGGGGTGCTCCCACTTGGGACACCCTCAGAAGTACCACATTCCACTCAGCTCCCATTTGTTCTTGCTCTTGCTTCATTCCATCTGCCTGCATCACCTACCACTTTTCTCCCTCCTCTGAAGCACCAGTGCTACCTGGGACTGTACTTCCTGCCAGGAATCCTATTTCCTCTTCTTCCTACTAAATCATATTCCCTAGCCAGACTCTCTGAACTAGTGATTATTTCTATCAGATAGTCAGCAATTTTTTAGTGTTTTCTTAGTTTTGAATTTAGGCAAGAGTAGGCTTCCAGAAGTGGTCTCAGACAGGAGAGTATTAGAGCTAAGCCTGGGGGGGAAAGGTATTACTGGGTCAGCTGAAATCAGACTCAGGTTCACTCTCCCAAATCAAGGTCTTTCAGGGTGCAGTCTGAGTGTAGTTAAAGCCTAAGTGTTACAGCACATCAGTCACCTATGTTGTCTCAGAATTATCCTTGAAAACAACTTAGGAAAATAGTCGGTATCCTTACTTTACAACTGAGAAAGTGGAGGCTTAAAAAGTGAAAGCAAGGGCCCAGGAGATAGCTCAGCAGCAAAGCACCTCCCTGGCAAGCATGGAACCCCGAGTTAGATTCACATTGCCAATAAATAAATAAATAAATAAATAAATAAGCACAAAAAAATTAAAGCAATATGACTAGAAATTACCAAGACTCAGACTCTTATCTCTTGAACTCCAAAAGCCTTGCTCTTCTTTTTTCTTTTAAATGTAGTACAATAGGGCCCTGGGAGATAGCTCAGTGGAATGAGTACTCACCTAGCAAATATAAGGTCCTGAGTTCAATCCCTGTGGTACCACTGAAACAAACAAAAAGTTTAAAAGTAAATGTAAGGGGCCCGGCAGGATGGCTCAGTGGTCTGAAGCACCTGCTTAGGAAAGCTTAGGCGGCTGCAGGGACTGCAGTTTGATCCCTGGCACTACATACTGCGCCAGCCCTGCCCTTTGGGCAGGCTGAGCCGGCCATAAAAAGAAATAAACAAAAATTCTGAAACAAGAAAAATAAATAAATAAATAAAATTTAAAAATTCTTTAAAAAAATAAATGTAATACAGTAGCTAACATGGGGAGGAGGGGGTGTTGGTCCATGTATACATTGCATTTTGATCTTTTTTGATCCCTTTATCCTGATTCCCTTCTAAAAAAAAAAAAAAAAAACAGACACAAAAAGTTAAATATTACATGGTAACAAAATAAAAGAGGGATGCTGAAAGCAAGAAGCCTTATTTGTAAGCAGATTCGCAGATTCTCTGGGATAAGTGTTAGCCTTCACACATTGAAATGCAAATTAGTAGTGTCTAGGTTGGAGGTAGTTTCCAGTTGCTGCTATCCAGTTTTCAAAGTGTCTTAGACAATCCTCAACTGTAAGATCTGGTTTCATAGGATGAGCTTCATTTACACTTATTCTTAGTCGTAATTATTAAGTCGTGCCCCCATCACTTCTGAAAGTATTGTGGGTTGACGAGGTGTGACAGTGTAAACCTAGACTTCCAACTACTCAAGAGGCTGAGGCAGGAGGATTGCTGAAGCCCAAGAATACTGAGCTAGCCTGGGTAGCGTAATGAGACCTGGTCTCTTTTTTTTTTTTTTTTTTTTTTTTTTTTTTTTTTTTTTTTTTTTTTTTTTTTTTTTTTTTTTTTTTTTTTTTTTTTGTCTTTTTTTTGCCTTTTTGAGACAGGGTCTCACTATGCAGTTCAGGCTGACCTTGAGCTCACTTTTGTAGCCCAGGCTGGTCTCGAACTCGCACCGATCCTCCTGCTTCAGCCTCCCGAGTGCTGGGATTACAGGCGTGTGCCACTGAGACCTGGTCTCTTTTTAAAGTTTAAAAAAGAATGTAGTTTGAATAGTTATATGGTCCCCCCTCAGAATCCTGCCCATGTTCCCTTCAGGTTAACCCAGTGAGTATTATTTCCTTCAATGAGAACTAGTAGAGATTAGTCTCTCTCTGTCACTACTTTCTTTGTCCTTACCCCAAGTCACACATTTCTGATTATCTTCAGCTTTGTAGAAGTGTGAGCCTAATTTATAGACTTCATTAGTTTTGTTTTTTTTTTTTTCCACTGTGTTGCCAAGCTAGTCTTGAAATCTTGGGCTGAAGTGACCGCCTTACAGGCACATACCACTGTACCCAGCTTGTTTGTGTAACTTAGTAGTTAGCAAGATCTTGCCATTCTTGCTCTGTCATCCTTTCTGTGAGAACTCACTGATGCTTTACCCCAGAGGACTTTAGTAGCTGAAAAATAAATAAATAAATAAATAAATAACCTTGAGTGTCAGGTTCTCTTGAAGTGGAGTGTACACCTGTACCTCTGCTAGTGAATGTTCTCCAGGGGTACAAGACAGACTCCCATTGGCTTCTGCAACTTGTGTTCTGTTTGTTTTGGCAGTGCACGATCTGATTTTCTGGCGAGATGTGAAGAAGACTGGGTTTGTCTTTGGCACCACATTGATCGTGCTGCTTTCCCTGGCAGCTTTCAGTGTCATCAGTGTGGTTTCTTACCTCATCCTGGCTCTTCTTTCTGTCACCATCAGCTTCAGAGTATACAAGTCTGTCATCCAAGCTGTGCAAAAGTCCGAAGAAGGCCATCCATTCAAGTGAGTTGAAGTATTACAAGTAACATTGCACATTTTAGTAGTGGGATCTGGTGAGGCTGATTAAGTCTGAATATCAAGAGTCGGGCCAGTGAGATAGCTCAGTGGTCAAGACAGACAGACAGACAGACAGACAGACAGACAGACAGAATGAATATCAAGAGTCAGGGCCTAGGCCAGGTGTGGTGTGATATACCTATAATCTCAGTACAGAGGATGCCAAGGGTCACCTTGAGTTTGAGCCCAGCTTGGCATATATAACAACAACTCTGTCTCAAAATACCCCCCTCAATTTTTTTTTTTATTAAAAATATATAGAGCTGGGCGTGCTAGTGCACGCCTGTGATCCCAGCACTTGGGAGGCTGGGGCAGGAGGACTGTTGTGAGTTCAACACTAGTCTGGGCTATAAAAGTGAGCTCAAGGCCAACCTGAACTGCATAGTGAGACCCTGTCTCAAAAAGACTAAAATATAAATATATAGAAAATTTTTTAAAATTATATATATATATATATATATATATCTTCATGCAGCCCTAGAGATATTGTGATCTCAGGGGTGAACCAGTTAGGAATTAAGACCTTGTTAACAAAACTATATGGTTACATTTTGACTCCAGAGCAGTGGTTCTCAACCTTTCTAATGCCGTGACCCTGCAATATAGTTCCTCATGTTGCAGTGACCCCAAACCAAAAAATAATTTTGGTGGCTACTTCAAAACTGCAATTTTGCTACAGTTATGATCCGAGGGCCCGGCAGGATGGCTCAGTGGTCTAAAGCGCCTGCTTAGGAAAGCTTGAGCAGCTTCAGGGACCACATTTCGATCCCTGGCACCACATGCTGTGCCAGCCCTGCCCTCAGGGCAGGTTCAGCCAGCCATAAAAATAAATAAATAAAAGTTCTGAAACAAAAATAAAATGATTCGAAATGTAAATACCTGATATGCATTATGTATTCTCATTGCTACAAATCAAACATAATTTAAACATAGTGATTAATCACAAAGACGATATTTAATTATATGTTGAGAAATATTTATTACTAATTCTAATAAATAACATTTCACCATGGCATAGCATGGGCTTAAAAAGCCATCGGAAATATGTATTTTCCAGTGGCATTAGGTGACCCCTGTGTTTCGGTCACTCAACCCCTGCTGGGGTTGTGACCCACAGGTTGAGAACTGCTGCTCCAGAGGATTACAGATGCAAATAGGGCAGAGATTACAGCACTCACTTGGCCACATAGGTGTTTGAGCCCCCACGTGATTAAGTCTTGAAATAGTGGAAATCTTGAGGTTGGGGCCAGGTTCTTGGTACCACAACTCTCTGTCTTTGCTCTCAGTTTCACTACTACAGATTTCCTGTGCAAGTCCTAATGAAGTCAGTTGGTCATACATTTCCAGGATCTGAACTCTAGCTTTTCTGATTGTGCTAAAGTCTAGCACATATTTACTGTACACCTTCCCTCTTGAAATTCTTAGTTCATAAAAGTGTTTTACTTGAACATTAGCAAATGACAGTTTTTCAAACTCTGGTTCTCATTAGATAACTTAGCTGTAATCTGTCAGGATTATAACAGAAAAGACTCTGGCTGCACTATTGCTGTTTGAACTTTCTTACAGTGATAATAGGAGGAACAACTTAAAGTATTTGTGGCTTTAAAATTTTTACTGAGAATTAGTTTGGGTTTTTTTAAGAATTTTTTTATTTTTACTTATTTATTTTTTTGTTTCAGAACCTTTGTTTGTTTATTCACTCATTTTTATGGCTGGCTCAGCCCACCCCAAGGGTAGGGCTGGCGCAGCATGTGGTGCTGGGGATCAAACCGAGGTCCCTGAAGCCACCTAAGCTTTCCCAAGCAGGCGCTTTAGACCACTGAGCCATCCCGCCAGGCCCCCTGAGAATTAGTTTTAATGAATCAGTTGTTGAGTGATTAAAATAAATTGTACTGTTTTACCACCAATCCCAGTGTCTTCATGAGTTTCCCCCCTTTTTGCATAACACTTGTGGAATCCTAAAATGTGTTAAGTTATATTAATTACAATGCCTAGTTTTTAAACTTTTTTTTAAGAATTTTTTATTTTTTTTCTTGTTACAGAACTTTTGTTTATTTCTTTTTTTTTTTTTTTTAATTTTTTTTTTCTTATTTCAGAACCTTTGTTTGTTTATTCACTCATTTTAATGGCCAGCTCAGCCCACCCCAAGGGCAGGGCTGGTGCACCATGTGATGCCGGGGATCGAACCGCGGTCCCTGAAGCCGCCCAAGCTTTCCCAAGCAGGTGCTTTAGAACACTGAGCCATCCTGCCGGGCCCCATGTTTATTTCTTTTTATGGCCAGCTCAGCCTGCCCTGAGGGCAGGGCTGGCACAGCATGTGGTGCCAGGGATCGAACCATAGTCCTTGCAGCCGCCCAAGCTTTCCTAAGCAGGCGCTTTAGACCACTGAGCCATCCTGCTGGGCCCTAAACTTTGGTATTTGCTATCAAATGTTTTTTATTAAATACAAAGAAAAAATACCTGTTGTTTTCCCATAAGATTATGGACTCTATAATGCAAAAGCAGCCTCACCTTCCCCAACAGCCCAACACCTCATCTCACACGATATCCAGTATCCAGTAGGCACTCAACAAATACTGAGTAATTGAGCAAGTTATGAGCAATAGTTACACCTCAACTCTGTTCTACCTATGGGGGTCTGGGGAGATAGCTCAGTAGAATAACTGCTTGCCTGGCAAGCACAGGGACCTGAGTTCAATCCCCTGTTCCACAAAAAAAAAAAAACCCACACAACTCTTCCTGTCTTCTTTAGTTTTGACCACTATCAAATTCATTATCTTGGGTCCAAGGGGTAGCTCCTGCCTGGCAAGTGCAAGATTGTGAATTTGAACCAAAAAAATTTATTATCTTTGTCCTTTTGGCTTGACAAATATTTTCAAATCCTCCTTTATCATTTTGAAGTGAAATGTCTAATGATATAATTAATCTACAAATGTAATTTCAAAATATGTAGATCAATTATAATAGAGATGTGATAACACAGAAAAGTCATTTGTAATAAAGTAATAGGTGTTTCAGTACTTAATTGCTTTGAAAGGACTAGACTAGAAGAATACAAGGGATCCTTGAACATAACTATATCATCAACAGTACAGATACGAGTTTCCAAAATGGTAAATAAAAATTTAGTGAAGTTTTAGCATAAACAAAATACAGTTTTACTCTGTGAAGTATAATATAGGACAATTCTTTATTGTGCATGGCTGTCCCATACTTTCCAGGCATCTAGCTTTTTTTTTTTTTCTTTGCTTGCCGTCAGCGCTAGCAAGGCCTGTGATACCAAGGATCAAACTGCGCAACCCCCTGTGCCTGCCTAAGCTTGCCTAAGTAGGTGCTCTAGGCCTTTGAGCTATCCTGCTGGGCCAGACATCTGGCTTTTCTTTTTCTTTTTAAGACATTGGAGATCGAACCCGAGCCCTTCTGAGCTGCATCTCCAGTCCTTTTAAGTTGTGTTTTGTTTTGTTTTGTTTCTTTTTTGGAGACAGTCTTGCTAAGTCATTAAGTTACTCAGGCTGGGCTCAGACTTGTAATCTTCCTGCCTCGCCCTTGTGAGTGCTAGGGTTACAGGTATGTCCCACCATGCTAAGGTGGTATTTTTGCTTCTGCTCACTAAATGACAGTATATTCCTACTTCATGATAGTAAAAAATGGCTATACAGATTTCTAAAATGTACACTGATGGGCATTTTCACATTGAAGAGCTGCTGTTCTGACAGGTGACTGTCATTTCTTTTCCTCGAAGAGCCTACCTAGATTTGGACATCACTCTGTCCTCAGAAGCGTTCCATAATTACATGAATGCTGCCATGGTGCATGTCAACAGGGCTCTGAAGCTCATCATCCGTCTCTTTCTGGTGGAAGATCTGGTGGATTCCTTGAAGGTTAGTTGTTTCTGTACCTTTTTCTGATAAGATTTAGAAAAGCCAAGGATTAGTTCAGAGGAAAAACAGTGCATAAAGATTTATCAGACGAAAATGGACATACATGTATCTTCGTCAGCCTATAAACATGGAGTAGAGGAATCTGCCATCTCCTGCTGGAGAACAAACACCAGAAAAGTGATAAGAGAATCCTTCCCCATCCACCAGGGACCTAAGAATTCTCACACCCTCATATGTACAGTGCAGGTAGTAGAACCTTCCTTCTGAATGATCTGTGTCACACCTCAGCCATATACAGCCTAAGCAAGAGGAGAATAGTATCAGCCTAGATTTTGCACTGTGGTTATTCCTGCTTAACTCTCTGATCTTGGCCTTCACAGTTGGCTGTGTTCATGTGGCTGATGACCTATGTTGGTGCCGTTTTTAATGGAATCACTCTCCTGATTCTTGGTAAGGTGATATGGAAAGTGTCTCTCTTCTACTTAAAGTAATTTGTAACAATATAATTAGGAAATCCAGCATGGCACCACTCATTTCTTGTGGCCTAGGTTCTGTAATCCAGAGACTGAACTTGGTATTGGAAAAACTGGTGTTTGTGGTCCCAGTTATATTAAATGGTGCTAATTATAAATAAATTCCAAAATAGATGGTAATAAAGAAAGATTTAGTTTTATAAACTAAACATTTAGTTTTTTTTGTTTTTTTTTTTGTGGGACCGGGGTTCAAACTCACGACCTTGCACTTGCCCAGCAGGCACTTGTGCCTCGGAGCCATCTCCCCAGCTCCCCAAAACATTTAGTTTAAATGCAAGGTTCTTGTTGATAGAGCCCCATAATTTGAAAATTGTTATTTGTGGTACACAAAAAGCAGCCAAGTACTTGGAGAGGTTTGTTTGTGTGGTTATTACTACAATACTATAAATCTGCTTTCTTTTCTACCTGTCTGTATGCGGGAGCTCTAGTCAGCCTTCTTTGAGGTCTGTTTTTATATATTTCATAAAGAAGTAATGTATGTTACATCAAATATTGAGACTTTATGACTGACTTACCATGTCTCATGATTCTTATAGGTGAGCTGCTTGTTTTTAGCGTCCCAATTGTCTATGAGAAGTACAAGGTAAGCATCTGTCCCAGATCAGATTTGCTAGTTGATGCATAGCTAGTTTCAATCGTTTCAAGTCAAGGATTTACTTTAAAAAAAAATAAAAATAATCCCAATAGATTCCTCTAGTAAGAGAAACTATATACCTTGAAGATACAGGGGTAGGAAAGAGACTTTTTGTACTTGTTTTCCCTGAGTTTTTAATCTGATTGCATTAGTAAAAAGGGAGGGAGGGAGGGAGGGAGGGAGGGAGGGAGGGAGGAAGGAAGGAAGGAAGGAAGGAAGGAAGAATTGATTGATTTTTAAAATGCTTAGTGCAGGCAGGGGAGATAGCTCAGTGGCATAAGTGCCTGCCTAGTAAGTGTAAGGTCTTGAGTTCTATCCCTGGAACCTCAGAATTATTATTATTTTTTTTTTTTATTTTATTTTGCGAGACCAGGGTTCAAACTCATGACCTCGCACTTGCCAGGCAGGCATTTGTGCCACGGAGCTATTTGCCCAGCCCTATCCCTGGAACCTCAAAAAGAAAATGCTAGCCGGGTGTGGTGGCTCACGCCTGTAATCCCAGCACTCGGGAGGCTGAGGCAGGAGGATTGGTGTGAGTTCGAGACCAGCCTGGGCTACAAAAGTGAGCTCAGGACCAGCCTCAACTGCATAGCGAGACCCTGTCTCAA
>PVJA010054086.1:0-11710 GCA_004027025.1 Myocastor coypus
TTTTGAGACAGGGTCTCACTATGAAGTTCTGGCTGGCCTTGAGCTCACTTTTGTAGCCCAGGCTGGTCTCGAACTCACACCGATCCTCTTGCCTCAGCCTCCTGAGTGCTGGGATTACAGGCGTGCGCCACCACACCCGGCTAAAAGTGACAGTTTCTGAGGTAGACAGACAAGTGCAGAAACGTATAGCACAACTAAGATCAGAGATAACATCTGAAGTAAAAAAAAAATAAAATGCATGAATTGATAGACTCTGAAGTGGAAAAACAACTGCAGAAACATATAGAGGAAACTAGAGAAGAAATAACCTCTAAAGTTAAGAAAGATATCTCTAAATTAATAGCATCTAAATTAGGGGAACAACTACAGAAAGGTAGAGAGGAGAACAGAACAGAAATAATCTCTGAACTAGACAGAAAAGGATAACAATGATGAGAGACTTCAGTACTACTAAAGAAGACATTGATAAAAAATTAGAGCAAAATAGAAGAATTATGGATTCACTGATGGAGCAATATAGGAAAGAAATAGATCATATGGAACAGTTTCAAAGAGATATACAAGAAAACAAAATCTCAATCACAAGCTGGCAAAACTGTATGAACCAAAGTGCAGATAGTGTCTCAGATCTTGAAGACACAGTTACAGCTAGTGAAAAGGTAAGATAGGATCTTTTAAAACAACTAGGATGCAGGAAAAAAAAATAATTCAACATCTGCAAGATGATACAAAAATGAACAACATGAGATTAATAGGAATTAACAAGAAAGAAGGAGTCGACACAAATGATATAAAAAGAATATAGGCAGAAGTAATAGCAGAAAACTTCCCAAATTTGAGAAAACAATTGGACATTCAGTTACTGGAAGCATATCGAACTACAAATAGCATCAACGCAACTAAAAACACACCCAGACATATAATAGTCAAGATCCCAGAAATCCAGCAGAAGAATAATATACTAAAAGCTGCTAGAGAAATGAAACAGATTACATTTAAAGGAAAACCCTTAAGAATAATGGGAGATTTCTCTTCACAAACCATGAAATCAAGAAGAGCATGGAGCAGAGTGCTTCAAGTCCTCCATGAAAACAAGTTGCAGCACAGACTGCTATACCCTGCAAAACTCTTCTGCAAGTATGAGGGAGAAAGGAAATACTTTCATGACAAGGAACAACTAAAGAATTCCATGAGGTCAAAGCCAACCCTACACAGTATACTAAACAATATTTTAGAGAGGGACCAAAACGACCTGAACTCAACAAATGAGAACAGAAGGAACCCACCAAATAGAGCAACTAATTAAATACAGGAGAAAAAGTGGCAAACAGTAATAAGTAAAATTCATGTCAATCATAAGTCAATACATTTCAATTATAACCATCAATGTAAATGGACTGAATTTCCAATTGAAAGAAATAAACTGGCAGACAGGATAATGAAGCAAAATCCAACCATATGCTGTATACAAGAAACACATTTAACCCATAAAGAAAATCACAGGCTTAAAGTTAAAGGTTGGAAAACAATACTACATGCTCCCGCACCTCAGAAAAAAGCAGGGGTAGCAATCTTGTTTGCAGATACTCTAAACTTCAAACCAAGATTGGTCACACAAAATAAAGAAGACCACCACATCCTGCATAGGTGAAAAATTGAAGATGAAGAGGTAAGACTCATAAATATGTATGCACCCAACACGGGAGCATGGAGTTATATAAGACAAGCCTGAATAGACATGAACAAACTCGCATCCAATACTACAGTCTTAACAGGAGACATAAACACCCCTTTATCCCAAAAAGATAGGTCAAGCAGAAAAAAAGTTAGCAAAGAAGTAGCAGACCTGAACCAGAACCTGTAATAACTGGACTTAGTGGACATACACAGAGTGTTCCACCCAACCAATTCAGACTACACATTTTTTCAGCTGCACACGGGACATTTTCTAAAACAGACCACTATTAAGCCATAGGTCATGATTAACTATATGCAAGAAAACAGAAACTATCCCCTGCATACTATCTGACCACAGTGCAATGAAATTGGAAATAAATGACAAAAGAAACCACAAGAACCCCAGAAATACATGGAAATTAAATAGCACTCTTCTCAGCAACCAGTGGGCTACAGATGAAATTAAACAATAGCTACAATTTAACGAAAATTCAAACAGAACTTTCCAGAATTTATGGGAGGCAATGAAAGCAGTTCTTAGAGGGAAATTTATAGCCCTAAACTCACATATTAAGAAGACAGAATGGGAAAAAATAAATACTCTAACGCAATACTTAAACCAACTAGAAATGGATGGAAGACAAAACAAAATCAAAAGCTGAAAGATGGGAGGAAACTTTAAAGATTACAACAGAAATCAATTCAGTCGAGACAAGAAAAACAATACAAAGAATTGATGAATCCAAAAGTTGGTTCTTTGAAAGATTAAATAAGATTGATAAACCCCTAGCTAGCCTCATCAAAAAGAGGAAAGAAAGGACTCAAATTCAAGCAATAAGGAATGAAAAGGGCGAAATTACCACAGACCCAGTAGAGATTCAGAGGATCATAAGTAGCTACTTCGAGAATCTTTACTCTGACAGAATTGAAGACACAGAAGAAACAGACAGATTCCTAGAAAAGTATAAATTACCAAAACTGAATCAAGAAGATAGAAGAAATCTCAACAACTCAATAACAGCCAATGAAATACAAAATGTAATAAAAAAGCCTACTGACAAAGAAAATTGCACTACCCGATGGATTCACCACTGAATTCTACAAGATTCATTTAAAATTGTCCTACAAGGGCAATTTATAGTAGTGTATTCCCACATCAGAGAAACAGAGCAAGTTCAATAACCTAATGTTGAGCACCAAGCTTCTAGTGAAAGAAAAGTGAATTGAGCTCAAAGCTTGTAAAGGGAGGAAATTATAAAAATCAGAGCAGAAATTAATGCAATTGAGGCTAAGAAGACATTGCAAACAATGAATCAAAGGAATGTTTTTTTAAAGTTTAAATAAGATGGAAAAATCCTATGAGACTTTATAAAAAAAAAGGAAAACATAGACTCAGTATGCAAAATTAGAAAATAAAGGGATGAAATTAGAACAGATACTACATAAGTCCAGAAGATCATCTATACCTACCATGAGAAACTTCATTGTAATAATGAAGATAAATATCAACTTCTACAGCTGAATCAAAGTCATAAAAATTCTAACTAACCCAGTATTAGTCAATGAACTTGATATAATTAAAAACCTACCATCATTTGGAGATTGAGTCCAGTCTTGCACTTAATCCTCTGAGCTATACTGCTGGCCCTTGAGTTCAGCCTTGTCCTGAACCTTTGACATCATCTCCTGGCTTCTACCACTGAATTTTTAGCATCCAGCACAGACCCTTCAACCTCAATCTCCTAATACAAACTCACACAGGACACTTCACTGAGCTTTTGACTTTTGCCTCGGTCATTTGGATCTCCAACACACAGACAGACCTTTTGCACTCTTTCACACCTGACTCTGCGGGAAGCCATTGTAAGCCAGTCCTGTAAATTCTTAGAAATTTATATGTCTTGTATTAAGTCTGTTTTTCTAGTAGGCTCTGACTGATTCGGATTTTGGTATGATGAGTGGCTCCAGAGAAACAGAATTGTAGAGATGAAATTCTTTAGTGCCTTTCAGTGTTACTCAAGTTGCTCTCTAATTTGATTAGACCTAAAGATGCTGTGGCTTCTCATTAGTACTGCAGGGAGTAATGATAAGTCCTTAATGTAAACTCTTTAAAATAATATGAGGTATAGATACATTTGATTATCCTACTTCACCACTTGGGAGATGTAAAAAATTAAGTGACTCCATATGTCAAACTTTTAAATAGGAACCACAATGATGCTCTCCAGGTGCTTTTGATATCTCTGGAGGAACTAGTGAAGGAAAACAATAAAACATATAAATGGTTGAAACATTCAGCTTACCAGGTCCACAGACACACAAAAAAATTTAAAAGTTCCTAATTGTTTCCTAAAAGAAAATATTTTAGTTAGCTTTAGTGCTGAGATCGCAGAAACCCAAACTCAGGCCTTCATAATTCAAGTGTCTGAAATACAGAGGAACTTTAATGTTAAGCGTGGAGGGGTATCTGAAGTACAGATGTGGGCATTGATTGGAAAAGAATGGGAATCCCATAATCTGCGATGCAGAAGTTTGGAAGGATCTTGTTGAGGCTGAGAATATTAAGTTCCTTGGTGCTAATGAGATTATTTTGCCAGAAAAGATTCCCCATACACAATGGCAGAAGCATCCCCACCTCCACCTGCTGCAGTGTTGACCTCTGCTAGTATGATAAAACCAATCCAGTGTGGACCAAGTAGCTTAATGCTGACACTCCTCATGACCCACCTTCACCACCCACTTTGGCTTCTAAGCCCATAAATAGGCTCAAGTTGCATAAAGCTCCTAAGGGTGAGATACATAGTGTGTCCCATGAGGAAGTTCGTTACCATCCCCAAAACTTCTTTAGTTCTCTGTTGTAAGTGGAGACCTGAAGAGCAAGTGTAAAAATAGATTTTATGAGCATGGGATAATCGTGGTAAAAACATATACTGGATCAGGCTGGATTTATTGATATGTACTTGCCCATTAGGCAGGCACAGGGATTTTGAGTTTAATGTTAAAGCTCATGGAGTAAAGAAAGGTTAATGATTCATCTGGCTGATTGGCTGAAGTATGAATTAAAAGATGACTCACTGTGAATAAGGTAGAGATAGCTGAGATTCCATAGTTTATTGTTGATGAGCAGATTCATAGGATTAGGGAGACTAGAATACAGGACAGGATCTGCCATATCAAACTTAATGTGCCACACTAGGATGTTTCAGAAAATGTAGAAACAAATTCAAAAAAGTAGCCTAGTATTCACGAAGAGTCCTGTCATTGTTCTTCTCTGTTCATCAGACCTTATGGTAGGGACTACAGTTACTCAACTGAAAAACTGAAGGGCAATGGGTTTAATTTGATCTCAGAGTAGCAGGCGTCAAGTGGCAGCAGTTACTTGCCAAAGGCATGATGCATGTACTTACTGTGAAGAACAGTAGAAGCAGGACAATAATTGGAATGGCCTGACATGTGTAATCTATGGCGTTGGATGATTTGCCATGGTGTTCCCCAAAGTGAAATAGATAGAAAGCCTACAAACTTATTAGATTCATATGATAAAAAAAACTCAAGAGGAAATGCATGGAAACTTTCAGGTCATAGTAACACGGAATCATGGTCCCTCAGCCAGTTCCTGGATTTGAGCTAGTATGATACATACTAGAATACAGAATCCCTTGAATGAAGGAAACACCAGGTCCCTTTGGGTAAGGACACTGGCAAATGAAAAATTCGTATGTTCAATCTTTCTCCCATTTCCCCCAAGGGAATTATGGTCTTTCGTCTGAGTGACTGTACATTGGTGGAAGGGAAATTACCAGACATTTTATAGACCAGTGGACATTGATTCTGAATGAACACTGACTCTATGGAATCCAAAACATCACTGTGGTCATCTAGTAAGAGTGGGAGCCTGTGCAGGTCTGGTGAATTTTAGCAAAAGTTTGGCTCACAGTGCATCCAGTAGGTTTTTGAATTCATCCTATATTCTTTTCCACTGTTCGAGGATGTATATTGGGACAGATATACTTATTAGCTGGCAAAATCCTCACATTATTTGCTTAACTTGTAGTATGAGGGCTATTAATCTTGCAAAGGCCAAGTGGAAGCCATTGGTGTTGTCTTTTCTGGGGAAAATAGTAAACTCAAAATAGTATCACATCCCTGGATGGATTGCAGAGTTTAGTGCCACTCTCAAGGACTTGAAGGATGTATGGGTGGTGCTTCCCACAACATCTCCATTTAATTCTCCCATTTGGCCTGCATAGAAGTCATACTGGTCTTTCAGAATGATGGTAGATTACCATAAATACAATCTAATGGTCACCTTAATTTCAGCTACTGCATCAGGGGTGGTTTCCTTGTTTGAGCATATTAAGAAATCTCCTTGAACTTCATATGTAGCTCTTGATTTCGCAAATGCCTTCTCCATATCTATCCAAAAAGCTCATTAGAAACACTGTGTTCTCAGCTGGCAAGGTGAGCAATATGCCTTCATTTTCATACCTAAGGGGCATATTAACCCTCCAATCTCTGTGACAACTTCCTCTCCTGAGAAATTCCTCTTGTTTTTATTGTATTTTTTTTACCTTTAATAAGAAGCAACAATGGGATAGTTTCACAACACATTAGTAGGACAGCCACAATAATTAATACAATTTACATTGTTGTCTTCATAGTAGTTGTTCCAAGTACAAGATGCAGACATGATAACTTTTCTAAACACCATTGGTGAAAATATTTGTTCTCATTGAACTAACATAAAGTAGTTGTATATATAGTCCAACATTCCATAATAGTAGTGGGCAGAGCTGGCAATGTCAGTAGCTGTTGACTTGAGCTTTCTACAGCTCAACATACTAATCTGGCTTTACTTTATGCCTCATGCTTATACTTTCCTGCTGGGTGGTTAAGGCCAACTTATACCTGTGACTCATCCAGACAGCTGACACTGACAAAAATTCTACAAAACACTGTACATAGTTTCAAGGTAAATCCTGAGGGGATTCGTCTGACTTTGTGAGGTACAAAAGTTACATGTTTTGTTATATAGGCCTTGCTTTATTTATTTTTGTTAAATAAATATTTATTTATTTAAAATTTAACAATGGTTATATTACATATTTTCATCATCGGATAAGTTTAGATTAATAGGTATAGGTATATATGATTGATCAAACAATTGAACATTAGCACTTTCAATAAACATTTTTTTTAACAGTTGATACATTGCATATTGTCCTCACAATAGTTATACAGAGCACAGGGTGTGGGCATGACACACCTTCCAATTAATATTGGTAAGGAAAGAAAAAAATTAGATTTCTTATATTAGGGAGACCATACGATATTTATACATGTAGGTCTGGTTTATTTCACTAATGAGTATATATTCAATGTACATCCATTTATATACATGAAGTTTTCTATTTTATCATTCTTTAGAGCTGTGTAATATTCCATTGTATAAAAATACCACATCTTTTTCAACCATTCTTCAAATGATGGGCATTTTGGTTGTTTCCAAGATTTGGCTATTACAAATTGGGCTGCTATAAACATAGGTTCACAGATAGCGCTATGGTATGGTGTTTTCAGTTCTTCTGGGAAAATAGGCCTTGCTTTAGCTTAGCCTTCATCTCTTTTCTCACACAAGGTATCGCACTGGTCTGTTACATGGATGATAATATGGATTAGCCCCAGTGAACAGGAGGTAGCAACCAGTCTGCATTTGTTAGTAAACATTTGAGAGCCAGAGGATGGAAAATAAAATCAAGTGAAGTTTAAGGTCCTTCTACATCGTGAAATTTCTAAGAATTCCATGGTGTAGGGCATATAGAGATATGCCTTTTAAGGTAAAGCAACTATGATAAATACTACTGAGCTATAAAAAGGACAAATTTGAGACAGTAGTAGTAAAATGGATGCACACAGAATATATAATGTTGAGTGAAATAAATGAGACACACAGCTTAAATATTTTATAGTATCTTTCATTTGAGTAAGAGAAAGTACAAACTGAGAGCACAATAAAAAATAGATATGGGCCAACCAGGTAGCTCAGCAGATTAAAGCTCCTGCTTAGGCAGGTGCAGGGACCAAGGTTCCATCCCTGGCTTGCTGTGCTGGCTCCTCCCCTGGTGTATGCTGAGAGGCTACTGAGACTGGGCATGGTGATGCATGCCTATAATCCCAGCACTCGGGAGGCTGAAAACAGGAGGATCATTATGAGTCCAATCTGTGTAGTGAGATCCTGTAGATCCCATACTAACTGCATGAAAAATGAAACATAGAAGGAAACAAGGGCTTGAATCTCTTACAAATGAGAAGTGGTCTAAGAGTCCAAGGGTGAGAATAAGTGGGGAGAAGAAGGTGAAATAAGTAGGATCAAGACATGCTACATATAGGAATCTGTTCTGGAACAGAACAATATGAAGCAAAGCAAGGAATGGCCCTCCTTGTATGATGCTCGCTGGGAGGGGAGACCTTGAAATGATTGCCTGAGCCACTAGGATAAAAGGTGCAGGGAATGAAGTGACAGGAAGTGGTGATATACAGAATGTAAAAGGAAGTGCACTGGTGACAGATATTACAAATGAACAGATGACAGATAAAAACTATTATGGCAAAGGAGTGCCTTTTAAAAAAAAACATATGAGGGTGGAGCTGTTCTGTGCAATGAGCACTTCTAAAATGGAAATAATGTCAGCAGACCCCGGCATCTTGGTTGGGGTTGAGAGGGATGATGTAGCACTGCCCATGGAAATTTTGATGAATTAATATGAACTGGGGCTTGCTTTGCAACGAGATTTGCATATCTCTGGTTTGGGGGTTATGCCTGGTATATTTTTGTTTTAACATGGAGAATAGAATTAGTTGGGTGGTTAAAATTGAGCAATAAGTCCTTGAACTAAAATGATTTTGTAAAATAACCAATTCTATGGTTTTTAAAAGCAGTGTGTTTTGAAATATTTTTAAACCCACAGAAAAGTTACAAGTGCAGTAGCAAAAACTTCTATATGCCTTTCACCTAGATACCTGTTTACATTATTTGTTCTGTCTTCCTTTCTATATGTGTAGTTTTCTTCTCCACCATCAGAGAGTGAATGGAAAACATGACGCTCCATCATCCATAAGTGGGCCAGTGTACATATCTGCAAACCAAAACCACTTTTCTAACCAATCAGCATACAACTCAGAAATCAGCATTGGCAAATGCAGTGTTTAATTTGTAGACTCCATGTCCCAACAATGTCTCTTTTTCTGGTTCAGGATTCCAACCAAGAATATTTAGTTGTCAGCGATGTTCATTGAACATTTAGTCAATCTCTCTCTCTGGGCTCCTCCGGTCTGTGATAGTTTCGTGGGCCTTTCTTGAGTTTCATGACTTTGCCAGTTTCAGAAACTGCTGGTTCTACATTCTGTAGGATGACCAACATGTTTCCTCTAGACCCAGGCCATATTTCTTTGGCAGGAATGCCTTAGAAATGATGCTATGCTCTTCTCAGTATTTCACATCAGAAAGCACAAAATAACTGTTCTGTCACTGGTAATGGTAATGGTAACTTTCCTCTCCTATTATGTTGGTTCCTACAGGATTCTTTACCATAAAATTGCCAGGTTTTTCCCTTTGTCTTTCTTGGGGGGGGGGCGGGGAACGGTCTACAGGGTGTTCAAGATCTCACTACTAGATCAGATTCAGTGATTTGCGTGTTTACAGCCTCCCTAAAGCTGGAATTACAGGCGCGTGCCACCACGCCCAGTCTCCATTGCAGTCTCAGTTCACCCCAGGGGCGGGGCTGGCACAGCAGGCCCGGGGATCAAACCTTTGCCCTGATCCTACTGGCAGGTGTTTTAATTTGCTGAGCTATTTCGCTAGCCCTCCTATGTGACTGATTAGTATTTTGCAGTGAGATATTTCAAGGTCACGGCAAAATATATTTCCTTACCAATCTTCTGCCTGTCATGCTTAGCTTCCTAAATCAACCACTGCAATTATGGTACCCAAACAGTGATTTTCTATTTCTGTCAGTCTTTATATATTTATTTGTATGATTGATTACATTTAGGAGCCAGATAACTCAGCAGCATACCTGGTTAAAAAAGTTTATTATGTTTGTTTGATCTTCAGTTATTAGGAAAAGAAAAAGAATTCTACTCCTGTCCAGCTATGTACTGCTGTATATCCAACTAGCTCCAAATTAGGGGCTTAAATGATAATCATTTCCAGGTACCCCCTCCCACAAAATGAAAATCATTTATTTAGCTCATGAATATGCCATCTGGGCATGGTGATATATTGGCTGGGGACAGGAAAGCCACTTCTAAGGTTGCTCACTCACAGGACTGAGTAGTTGGTACTGCCATATGGTGAGGACTTCATCTAGACATATCATACCAGCATTTTGTCTGAAATTCAGTAGTAAGATTGGAGGAAACCAACATAGAAGTTTGTGGCTTTTCTTTCCAATACAACCTCAGAAGTTATTTTTCTTCCACTGTGCTCTGTTGGATGTTGCAGTCATAAATAGGCTCAATGGGAGAGAACATAGTCCTTATTACTTTGGTTTGAATATTAATATCACATTAAAGAATAGATAATAGAATAGAATAGTTTGACAGTCTAAGTGCCTTCCTGGCAAGCTCAAGGACGCGAATTCGATCACCAGTACCACATGCCATGCAGGCCGTGTGTTGAGCCAGCCACTGAAATCAAGCATGGCGACACAAGTCTGTAATCCCAGTGCTGGACAGGCTGAGATAGGAGGATCCCTATGAGTCTGAGTCGTGTAGCGAGACCCTGTACCACTTAAGTAAATAAATAAGATTTAAAGAAATCTTAGTAGAACACAGTATACTGTATCCCTCACTTAATTATTCATTTATTTGTTGATTTTAATATGGGCAAGAGGATCATGTGTTCAAGGCTGCATAGTGAGATACTTACTGCAAAAACTCAAAAATAAAAATAAAAATAAAATTGTACTCATGGTTTCCTCTTTATATGGTTGATAATAATTCATTACTGCCATTGTTTGTTTTGATACCCACATTGTCCCAGGTTTGACTGTTGAGAGCCTTTTCCCAAATGGTCTTGATCTTTTTGGCATTTTCCCACATTTTTTGTGCACTTCTTTAGTGGAGGGCGATATACAGAAACAGGATTTGAGCTGTCAGTGTGCTCTTTGTTCCTGTACTATCATCGTATCTGGGTCCTCTTATCAGGCATAGATAGGATGTATGTGTACGTTCAGACAGTCCCTGACTTATTGCTCTACTTACAATTTTTAAAACTTATAATCTGGGAGCTAGCTGCTTCTTATATTAATGTTTAATCAATAACTATTTTCAACCTCATATTCTCTCACTTTCAGAGATACCTGGTACTCTTTAATGCCTGAGGCATTTGGATTTGCAGTGTAATCAGCTTCCTTGGGTTTTAGTTTCACTGATCTGTCTATTACTACGTGTTTATCTATTTTCGAGTTTCCATTATTTTCAACTTGTGTGCATGGACTACCTTCCCTGTTGTAGCTTTTCCTGTTTCTTTGGTTTTCACAGATCTTGGCTTTTTAACTCCTTTACTATTTTTGTGTGTGTGTGTGCGTGTGTGTGTTTCCTTTGAAGTTTAGACAAGTGAAAATATTCAAGTTGCTATGCTTAAGTAGAAGTGGTGTTGTCTTTTTCATATATTTAGTTCAGGGTCTACAGGGTCTCACTATACAGATAAGGCTCGTAGTGGCCCTCCTGTTTTCCATTTCCCAAGCGCTGGGATTACAGACCCACGCCACCACACTCAGTCTCAGTGGCAATCTCCGCATGCCCTGGGGGCAGGGCAGCACAGCAAGCCTGGGATCAAACCCTCAGTCCCTGCATCTGCCTAGTTAAGGAGTTTTAATCCACTGAGCTATGTGGCTGGCCCTACTGTTGTCTTTTTTTGTTGTTTTTTTTTCTTTTAAATTTTTTTTTATTGTTTAAATTTAACATGGGATATATTAAATATTTTCATCATCAGATCAGTTTAGATTAATACATATAGGTATATAAGATT
>PVJA010054087.1:0-11604 GCA_004027025.1 Myocastor coypus
TTTTTTTTTTTTTTTTTTTTTTTTTTGGTGGGACCAGGGTTCGAACTCACGACCTTGCACTTGCCCAGCAGGCACTTGTGCCTCGGAGCTATCTCCCCAGCCCCCAAGTTTGAGTTCTTGAGAGCCAGTCTCAAAACAAAAAAGGACTGTTGGTGCAGTACAGTGCAAATGCCCTGGGTTCCGTCCCCAATATTTAAGAAGGAGAAAAGACCAGAGTCGGATGACTGGATGAGGGCCTTCCACAGACAGCTTGAGTCTGAGACTGACCAACCACACAAGTAAAAGGCAGGGCACATGCTTGCCAGGCATAACAAGGGCCTGGGCCCTAACCCTTCAAAAGCTCAAAAAAAAAACAAAAAACAACAAATACCAAGACCCTTGACATACAGCTTTGGGACAGACAAGGCCTGAAGAGGGCACGCCTGTGGCTGGCCCCACCTGCTCGAGAGGCTGAGGCAGTAGGGTCACTGGAGACTAGGAGCTTGACTCCAACTTGGGCAGTAGGCAACATGTTTCCAAAAACAAATGAAAAGATGTTGACAATTCAGTGGCTGTGCCGGCCCTGGTGCCCAGCACGGCTGAGCCCTGGTCCCAGGGGAAGGCCAGGGGCCAGAGCCCTTCCTGCAGCCCTGAAGCCAGAGACAGGAGACCAGGCTTAAGTGCTCATTGTTTTCTCCGGTGGTACGTCATTTGGGGTAAACAATGTCAAGAGCTTCCCCGGTTCTCAGCCGGGTGGGCCACACAGTCCTGGGCTGGGAGCCCGGCCCTGTTCATGACCCTGGTTGGGGCCTCAGTTTCCTCCTCTGAGAAATGGGGATAATAATAGACTCCCTTTCCTTTCCACTAGGGCTGTGGGCCAAGATGGAGATAGGAACGTGTCCTGGGGCAGGAGGGAGGAGGGGCTGGGGGGAGGGGACTGCATGTTGAAGCATGGTGTCCATACCAGCCCCCCCCCCCCAAAGCTATGACGTTTGGCTGACGGGGATGGCATTGGAGACTTGATCTTTAGGGTCAGGTGTGACCCCAAATCTGGTGCCTCCCTGAGTCTCCATTCTAAGGGACTTAGGCTGCTGTGTCCTGGAGGGTCCTAGTGGGGCACAGGGTGCTTTGGGTGGGCCCGGTCACCTGGCCTGTAACCCTTGTGCCAGGTGTCATCTGGTGGATGCCCGACCTCGGGTGTGGTAAGGGATGTGGGCACTGAGCCAGGCCCATGGATGCTGGATGGCCAAGGCGCTCTGGCCTGGTGCCAATGGGCGGGTCCAGGCCTATCTCAAGGGCCTGTTCTTTTTGTTTATCTTGGTGCCAGAGCCAGACTGTAGCACTTGGCACCCACTAGGCCAGCCCTCACCCCCAAGCTCAGGCCAGTCCTTCTGATCAACTTTGAGGCAGGGTCTCCCTGAGTGGGCCAGGCTGAGCTTGCATTTATGGTCCTCCTGCCTCGGCCTCTGGAGCAGCCAGGATGGCAGAGGCTCCACCATGGCCTCTCCAGGCCTGGCTCTCCCCATCTAGGCAGTGGGGAGACAGTAGTTCACGTAGCCTGCACAGGTCATCCAGCATTCAGATGCTGAGGCAGGAGGGTCTGGACTGTCAGGAAGGCAGAACTGACCATCTTGGGGACCCCTGGGTTCTCCCTGCCCTGTTCCGCAGTGAGGCTGGAGGCAGAGCCTGTGGCCAGGTTCCCCACACCCAGATGTGGCTTGGGCTTTGGCCAGCTGAACCTTACCTGGCCTGGAGCACAGAGGGCCCGTACAACTTGAGGACCATCTTCTTGAACTCTTCCAGTCCGTTTGGGTCTACAGAGGGACAATGGGTTGGGCTGTGCCCACGGGAAGGGGCTGCCTTGCCCACCCTCCACACGGCCACCTGTCAGGATCACTCACCAATGGGGGGCGGGTTGAGGGCCGGGGGCACAAGACGAGGAAGGTTCACTGGCTGCGACTGTGGACGAGGAGGATGAAGCTGAGGCCTGAGCCCCAGCCATCAGCCACCCACCCATCCACCCAGGGACTGCAGCATCTAGGGGCTGCCTCAGTGTCCTGCAGGGGCCTCTGCCCTTGAGCCCTCTTCAGGAGCTGCCGCTCTGTTAGCTAAGGTGCCAGCTCTGAACACCAGCCCTTTTGCCACCCTGAAGGCCTAAGTCCTAAGGCTGCACCTGAGCGACAGCTGCACCCCCGCCCCCCTTATTTTGTTTCAGAACTTTATTTTTATGGCCGGCAGGGCTGGCACAGCATGTGGTACCGGGGATCTAACCGCGGTCCCTGCAGCCACCCAAGCTTTCCTAAGCAGGTGCTTTAGACCACTGAGCCATCCTGCCTGGCCCCTTATTTATTTTTTAAACTCCTTGCGCTTGCTAGGCTATCTGTTATTCCATGAGCTATCTCCCTAGTCCCTCCCGCCTCCCCGAGTCGCATTTAGCAGGTTGGGCCAGCCCTTCCACCCTCCTGCCTCAGCCTTCCCCTCCACCCGCCCCGTTCTCTGTCCTGGGCCCCACGCCGAGCATCGCCTGCTGTGCACCTTGGCCTTGAGGCAGGTTTGCAGCGACTCCTGCTTCACCTCCACCTGCACCCGCAGCTGCGCCACCTGCAGCTTGCGCTCCTCCAGCTCCTTGGCCAGGGCCTCGCGCTCCTTGCGCAGCGCCTCCTTCTCATCCTGCGCCAGCTGCGTCAGGCGCGAGCACTCGGTGCGCACCTGCGCCTCGCGCCGCGCCGCCTCCTGCCGCGCCGCCTCGGCCTCGGCCTGTGCCGCGCGCACACGCTGGTCAGCCTCCAGCTGCTGCGCGCGCAGCTGCGCGTTCTCGCGCGCCACGCGCTCGATGTCCAGGCGCAGCGAGCGCGCCAGCTCCTCGCCCTTGGTGGCCAGGATCCCCGGCAGCTGGTCGCAGGCCCGGCGCACTGTGGCCAGCTCGGTGCCCACCGGGTGGAAGCTGTTGTAGCCCATGTAGCCCATGTTGTCCAGCGCGCGCATGACCGCCGAGTCCCGCCACAGTGTGCGCAGCTCGGTCAGCAGCTTGTCGCGGTCCAGCGGCGCGCACAGCCCCTGTACCTGCTGCAGCCGCCCCTCGGCCAGCTGCTGCTGCTGCGCCAGCTGCTCCCGGGCGCGCCCGCACGCGGCCAGCTTCCCGTCCACCTCGAGGCGGAGCTGCGCCCACTCTTCCTTGTCATGCTTATGCTGCATCCTCTCCTTGGCCAGCTCCGTCTCCAGCACCTTATTCTTCTGTTCCTTCAGGAGGACCTGGTCTGCAGCACGGGGTTGCCGTCAGGGGCCGCCCCTCCCCCACCCTGCTTCCCCGCCTCTCCCCCCACGCCCCCACTGCCTTGCTCACCGTGGCAGCTCTTGTTGTCCGCCTTCAGCTGCTCCCGGCACTGCTGCTCGCTCTGGATTATAGCCACTATGTACTGGAGGTGGGTCACGTGGGTGGCCTGCGGGCGTCGGGGACAAGGGTCCTCAGCGTCCTCCCGCAGTGCGCAGGGCCCAGGCGGGACGACACCCAGGAGGGTTTGCGCGCTCAGCCAGCAGTGCAGGAGAACCAGGTCTTCACATCCGATACGACTCAGCTCTCAGAAGCGAAGGGGGAGGGAGGGGACAGAGGCGAGGTGGTTTACAGATCCCAAAATAGGCGCGGGGATGAAGTTCTAGCGGTCCCCAGAACAATAAGCTCCCTAGAGTTAACAGGAACTCATTGTGTACTTCAAAATAGCCATGTGGAGGGATTTTATTTTTGGCCTTTTGACACAGTGTCACTACATATACCATGCAGGCCTTGGACTCGCAGCAATCCTCCTGCCTCATCCTCCCGGTTGCTGAGATCACAGGCATGTGCCATCCACCACACGCGATGCTAAGAGAGGACTTCAAGTGTACCCAACACAGAGGAACACAAGGGTTTGCAGGTGACAGCTGTGCTAGCTGCCCTGTCTGGTCTCTACACTTGCTATCCAAGTGTGGAATTGTCACACCGTAGCTCAGGAATATATAACATTATTTGGTGTCAGCTTTTGTTCATTTTTAATTTGGTACAGGGTCTCGCCAGCAGCTGACGCACAGTGATCCTCCTGTCTCAGCCTCCCCACCACTGGAGTTACAGGCGTGTGCCCCTATGCCCAGCACCTGCCTACCTGCGCTGCATGCTGTCCTGGGGATGAAAGCTGGATCCTTGTGCTTGCCAGGCAGGCACTTAGACCACCAAGCTATCTCCTCGGCTCCTTTGGTGTTAATTTTTAAAAACCTAGCATTTCTGCCGGGCGTGGTGGCGCACGCCTGTAATCCCAGCACTCGGGAGGCTGAGGCAGGAGGATCGCTGTGAGTTCGAGACCAGCCTGGGCTACAAAAGTGAGCTCAAGGCCAGCCTGAACTGCATAGTGAGACCCTGTCTCAAAAAGACAAAAAATAAATAAATAAATAAATAAAAATAAAAATAGGGCCCGGCAGGATGACTCAGTGGTCTAAAGCCCCTGGTTGGGAAAGCTTGGGCGGCTTCAGGGACTGCGGTTCAATCCCCGGCACCACATACTGCGCTAGCCCTGCTCTTGGGGCGGGCTGGGCCGGCCATAAAAATAAGTGAATAAACAAATAAAGGTTCTGAAGCAAGAAAAAAAATAAATAAATAAAATAAAAAATTAAAAAAAAAAAAAAACCTAGCATTTCACCACATAAAAGGCCTGCTGCACAGGTGAACTTGAAAGGCTATGTCTATGTGCGGGGCAGCTGTGTCCCCCGCAAAGTCAGTCAGGACCAGGCTGTCCAGGCCGAAGTGATGAAGTCTAAATGAGGCCCTCAGGGTAACCCCTGTGTCAGTGTGACCGTGTCATGATAACGAGGGGACACTTGCTGGGTGTCTCAGTGCTCTGGGAGACTGGGGCAGGGTCACACATGCCAGCCCAATCTGGGCAGTTTAGTAAGACTCTTATCTCAAGTAGAGAGAAACAGAGGGGTAGATGCACAGAGCGGGTGAGCTCAGTTGGAAGGCCCCAGGGTCACTCTAGTACTCTCCTCCCTGAAACAGAAGGAATCAGCAGGGTTACTTCCTTTTTATCTAAGTATATATTTGTTTATTTTGCAATATTGGAGTTGAATCCAGGACCTTCACACTGAGCCAAATCTCAGCCCTTTTTGTTTCGAGACAGAATTTTGCTCAATCACCAAGGAGCCTAGACTGGACTTGCATTTTTTTTTTTTTTTTTAATGTATTTGGGAGCCGGGCGTGGTAGCACACGCCTGTAATCCCAGCACTTGGGAGGCTGAGGCAGGAGGATTAGTGTGAGTTCGAGACCAGCCTGGGCTACAAAAGTAAGCTCAAGGCCAGCCTGAACTGCATAGAGAGACCCTGTCTCAAAAAGGCAAAATAAATAAATAAATAAATAAAAATGAACTCACATCAATTAAAAAAATGTATTTGGTACAGGGTCTCGTTATGCTGGGATTACAGATGTGCACCATCAAGTCTTGGTGCTGGCTCGGAGTGCCTGGGGTGGGGCCTGCTTGGGATGTGGCACTGGGGGCCGAACCTGGATCCTTATGCTTGTCTAGGTAGGTGCATAGAGCACTGAGCTATCTCTGCTGCCCTGGTCTTGAACTTGGGGCCCTCCTGCTTTAGGCTCTGAATACCAAGGTAAGAGGCATGGCCCTGTGCCTGGCTGTTATTTTAAACATTATTTTAGGGTTGTTGTCTGGTCTGGACTCCTGGGACTGTGCCTTGCACTGCTAGGTGCATGCTCTAGGCCCAGTGCAAGCCCAGCCCTGCCCACCTGCCCGTAGTTCTCTGGTTCTCAGCTGGGGAAGAATAATCACCTCCCTGGGACCCAGGGCCATGTGCAACTACCGCAGAGGTGTCCAGATGAGAGACGGGTTCTGCCTGCCACAGAGGTGCAGGCCAGCCAGGTGCACAAGGTAGCGTCGCACCCGTGGAAAGTGATTCCAAGCAGCTCAAGCCAGCACTGCAGGTGCAGCTGGTGGCTGGCTCACCTAATACACACAGGCCAGGAGTTCAAATCCCAGCACTGGGAAAAGAAAGCCAGAGCCCTAAATACAAGAGCCCAATTCTTCAGACACAGGTGGGTGTGAAGTCGGAATGATCTGGGATCTGCTGTGGATCCTCAGATGTGCCAGGAAGATACAGAAACACCGACTTTCATCAGCATTAAAATTCTTCCAGCTTTGGGGCTGGGGAGATAGCTCCGTGGCACAAGTGCCTGCCTGGCGAGTGCAAGATCGTGAATTCAAACCCTGGTCCCACGACACACACACACAAAAACCCTTTCAGCTTTGAGCAGGAGTGGTGGCTCGAGCCTGTCATCCCAGCAGCACTTGGGAGGCTGAGGCAGGAGGATGGCTATGAGTCTGAGGCCAGCCTGGACTACATAGTGAGACCCTGTCTCAAAAGGACAATAACAAAAAGCCTTTCAGCCTCAAGGCACTGCTTTGAGAAGCCAGATATGGGTCACCCCTGCACTGCAGACGCTGAGGCAGGAAGACTGCCGCAGGCGTGCGGCCCGCCTGGACTCTATATTGAGAGGGTGATATCTCAAAGCACAAAGCAATAAAGACAGAAGCCTGGCAGCTGCTCAAATTCTTACACAGTCACCACAGGACTCCTCTGTCCTCTTTGTACTAACTTCAAAGAGATGAAAAGTCCACCAGAGGCCTCTAGCCCAGGGTCCACAACCACAACACACGGTGACTAAAGTGACCGAACGGTGGGGACAGCCCAGACACTTGGCAGGCAAATGGAAAAGCACAGCACCCTGGAATATTACGCAACCGTGGCAAGGAAAGGGGCTTCCCCCACATGCTGCAAGGCACACGGGCTCTAGAGATGCTGTATGAGGGGCTGGGGAGATAGCTCCGTGGCACGAGTGCCTGCCAGGCAAGTGCAAGGTCGTGAGTGTGAACCCCAGTTCTGCGGTCGGGGGGAGATAGCTCAGTAGAATAAACGCCTGGCAACACACACACACACACAAAGTGCAGCTGGGCCAGCCAGTGGATTAAAGCACCTGCTTAAGTAGGTGCGGGGACCAGGTGTTGTTCCCCAGTGTATTATGCCAGCCCCGCCCACAGGGCATGCTGCAACTTAACTGGGATTAGGTGTGGTGTCCAGCATCTGTAATCCCAGCACCGGGGAGGCTTAAAATAGGAGAATCACTATGAGTCTGATCTGTGTAGTGAGACCCTGTAGAACCTGTAGTAAATACGTTAAAAAAAATTTTTTTTTAACATAAAGTGAGCTCAAGGCCAGCTTGAACTGCTTGGTAAGACCCTGTCTCAAAAAGACAAAGACAAAAAAACCCCACATTCCCTGATGCCACCAGGGTGGAGTGGGGACCCCTGGCTGGGCAGTGCTGCCCTTCTGGGGTGGGACAGCAGCCTAGGACCTGAGGAGCCCTGGTGCCTCTGACCCCTCAGGGAATGCGAGCTGGAGGAATTTGGCATCCCAAAGGAAAAAGCAAAGCAAAGCAAACAAAACAGGAGTAGGGGGTGGAGGAATTCAGCTAGGGTTTTCTAATGTTTGAGGGTGCAAATTCTAGGGTCGGGGATCAGGATATAATACAGTGGTCAAACAGCTGCTCAGCAGGCACAAGGAGCTTGCCCCACCCAGTTGCCAATACATCAGCAAGAAATATCTTTTTAGAATACAGATCTGGGCCAAGCATGATGGCACCCACCTACAATCCCAAGCTGTTTGGGAGGATTGATTCTGAGTTTGAAGCCAGCCTGGAGACTTAGCAGAATCCTATTTCAAACACAAAGCCTGATGTGGTCCTGACCCTGAGGTCTGGTGCAGGGGTCTCCAGGGCTCCTGGGGTGTGTGTGAGGGTGAAGGAGTGAACGACCCCAGGGTAGGCACAGTGCACTCTGGAACCCTAAGGGGCCGTTCCCAGGGTGGAGATTCCGGGAGCTGCTATCACCCCAAGGGGCGCAGACTCCGGTCCTCTGGGCCTGATAGAACCAGGGCCTTGGGGCAGAACTATACCCCAGACCCAATTCTGGGATTTTCTTTTTTTGTCTTTTTTTTTTTTAAGAATTTATTTTATTTTTTATTTATTATTTTTGTTCTTGTTTCAGAACCTTTGTTTATTCACTCATTTTTTCGGCCGGCTCAGCCGCCCTGAGGGCAGGGCTGGTGCAGCATGTGGTGCCAGGGATTGAACTGCGGTCCCTGAAGCCGCCCAAGCTTCTCCAAGCAGGCGCTTTAAACCACTGAGCCATCCCACCAGGCCCCTTTTTTTTTGTCTTTTTTGAGACAGGGTCTCACTATGCAGTTCAGGCTGGCCTTGAGCTCACTGTTGTAGCCCAGGCTGGTCCCCAACTCGCACTGATCCTCCTGCCTCAGCCTCCCGAGTGCTAGGATTACAGGCATGCGCCACCACGCTTGGCCTGGGATTTTCAAGATTAAAAACTACTAAGTCATTAAATTACCCAGGCTAGGCCGGAGCTTGTGACCCTCCTGCCTCAGCTTCTTAGATCAGCTGGGGGAGTCTTAAAGGGATCATTCTGGAGTCTCAGGTGTTGGGGGTCTGGCTCTATAGCAGCCCCACCTGGACAACCCACCTGCTCTAGGGTCAGGGCAGACCCTAGGGCCTGGGAGACGCTGGGGTCTGAGGCGGGGGCATCTGGAGCATTTCCTTCCTTCCGCTCTTGTCCTGCCTGCCGCCTCTGTCCCTGCCCCATGGCTGAGGCCACCAGGCACTGCCTTCCTTCACATCAGGCCAGTGGGACCCCACTGAGAGGAGGCAGAAAGAAAGAGGGCACTGCCTGGGGAGTGGGCAAGAGCGGGGGTTCAAGGGTGTGTCCACCAACCCCTGTGCCCTGGCCTCAGACACCATGCCGCCTGTGCCCCTCGGGAAACGACCTCTTCTCCCCGGTCTGGCTTCCCTGCCCGCCACCCCGCCCAGCCAGCGAGGACTGGCCGGCAGGTCTGGCCAGTTAGAATCCCGGCTCCCCCCTCTCAGCATTCTGGCAGAACACTGAAGAAACCTTTACATTCTGTCTGTCTGTCTGCCTGCCTGCCTGCCTGCCTGCCTGCCTGCGGGGTGGCGCAGCATGTGGTGCCAGGGATCGCACAGCGGTCCCAGCACTTGCCTGAACTTTCCTAGGCAGGCGCTTTAGACCGCTGAGCCATCTCGCTGGCCCTTTTTTGCCTTTTTGAGACAGGGTCTCGCTATGCAGTTCAGGCTGGCCTTGAGCTCCCTTTTGTAGCCCAGGCTGGTCTCAGCCTCCCAACTGTGGGGTTTATGGGCATGTACCACCGTGCTCGGCTTTTTTGTATTTCTTACACAGGGTCTTTTTTTTTAGTCTTTTTTTGAGGCAGGGTCTCTCTATGCAGTTGAGGCTGGCCTTGAGCTCACTTTTGTAGCCCAGGCTGGTCTCGAACTCGCACTGATCCTCCTGCCTCAGCCTCCCGAGTGCTGGGATTACAGGTGTGTGCCACCACGCCCGGCTCACAGGGTCTTATTAGTTCACACTGGCCTTCAACTCATGGTGATCCTCCTGCCTCAGCCTTCTGAGTGCGGTGCAGGATTTCAAGTGTGAGCCACCATTCCTGGCTTCTTGCTCCCTTTTTGAGGCAAAGTCTCCTAGAACAGGCAGCCTCTCTACACAGCCTTGGTTGGTCCTGATAAACCTCTGTTCTTTTTGCCTGTTTTGGACAGGGTCTCACTACGTAGCCAGGTTGGCCTCCATCCGGCAAACAACGTCCTCCTTGCTAGGTTATTACCTGCGTGCACCGCCAGGCTCAGCCCTAAAGCCATCTGTATACATCACCTGTTTTAGTTCTTTTGCTGTAGGACTAGGAAGCAGGCAAGCACTCATTTTCTTGTTAGCAGCGCAAGCCAATCCGAGCGTGGGCGCGCCCACCTGGCAGCCCTGCGCTGGAGAGGCCGAGGCAGGAGGATTGCGGCGCGCTTGCGCGCTCGCGGCCCTCCGGGGGCCGCGCGCAGAGACCCCGCCGCCCGACCCCGGACGAGACGCTCACCCGGTCGGCCTGGCACTGGCGGAAGCTGGCGTTGAGGCCGTCCAGGTCGCGACGCGCGCTCAGCAGCATCTGCATGATCGCCTCCTTGGCGCGGGCCGTGAGGTTGAGCTCGCGCGTGAGGTTGGCGCGCGTGCCCGCCAGCCCAACCACCTGCGCGTGCAGCGCGGCGGCGCGGCGCTCGGTATCCTGCAGGTTGGCCTCGGTGCCCTGGTGCACGTTGCCGTAGACCATGAAGAGCACGAGCCCCGCGATGATGAGCAGCTGGATGAGCGAGGCGAACAGGAAGAAGTAGCGCAGGTAGTACCAGCACCCTCGCTCCGCGCCGCCCGCGCGCGCGTACGGCGTCCCGCCCTGCATGGCCAGCCCCATGTGAGCGCTGCGCCCTGCGCCCTGCGCTCCGCACGCCGCGCTCTGCGCCGCCCGCCGCCCGCGCCGGCGTTTATAGCCCCCGGCCACGCCCCCGGGCTTCCTGGAAGGGAGGAAGCGCCCCGCCCCGCACGCCGGGTTCCCGAGACTCTCCCCGTCTTTCCTCTGTTGCTGTCTTCCTGAGAGCGCTCTGTCTTTCTCTGCAGCCAGCCCACGGTGGCCTCACTCCCACAGCGACCCTCCTGCCTCAGCCTCCCCAGTGCCACGATGGCAAGGCGCACAGCACCACATCCTGCCTTTGGCACGGACGTGACCACATTGAACGATCTTGGGCTTGGGAGAACAGAGGCACAGGAGAAGCTTCTGTCCAGGCGGGCTGGCCACACCCCTGGGGCATCGCCCAGGGTGGGTGGTCGGCTGGCACTGGACCTCTTGATGGCTGCCCCGCGTGGCGCCCAGGCACTGACGGTGCCACTCCTCCCGGCTAGCCTAGGTGCACCATCCCTGCTCAGGGCCATGTGTAGCAGTGGACCCTGAGAACCCCAGGGCTGGGGAAGCTGAGACAAGAGGGTCTCCAGTTCGAGTCCAGCCCAGGCAAGTTGGGAGACCACTTAAAAAGGGGGGGCTAGGGATGCAAGGCAGTTGGGGGCCTAAGCTTTGTCCCCAGGACTGAACAAGAGTGAACAAGCCATTGTGGAGCAAGAGCTTGGGGTTTGGGACCTGGGGCACCTATGTGCTTTTATTTATTTATTTATTTTTCTTTTTTTGTCTTTTTGAGACAGGGTCTCGCTATGCAGCTCAGGCTGGCCTTGAGCTCACTTTTGTAGCCCAGGCTGGTCTCGAACTTGCACCGATCCTCCTGCCTCAGCCTCCCGAGTGCTGGGATTACAGGCGTGCACCACCACGCCCGGCAATTTTTTTTTTTCTTTTTGAGGCAGGGTCTCGCATGCACTTCAGGCTGGCCTTGAGCTCACTTTTGTAGCCCAGGCTGGTCTCAAACTCACACCAATCCCCCTGCCTCAGCCTCCCGAGTGCTGGGATTACAGGTGTGCGCCACCATGTTCGGCCTTTTTTCTTTTCTTGTTTCAGAACTTTTGTTTGTTTATTTATTTTTATGGCCGGCTCAGCCTGCCCTGAGGGCAGGGCTGGCGCAGCATGTGGTGCCGGGGATCGAACCGTGGTCCCTGCAGTCGCCCAAGCTTTCCTGAGCAGGTGCTTTAGACCACTGAGCCATCCTGCTGCGCCCCCATGCGCTTTTTTTTTTTTTTTTT
>PVJA010054088.1:0-11694 GCA_004027025.1 Myocastor coypus
TGTGCCACCACGCCCGGCTCTACATGACTTTCTTGGAATATATCAGATTGACAAATGGAACATCTGCTTGCCCTTCAAGACGGCAGGCAGATTTGAATGCCTGCCAAAGGCCTGAGGATGAACCAAAACTTACATAGCAAGCACCACTGAGAGCTAAAGATGAACAGCCAGGTGCAGATGAAAGGATATTCCTCCATGCTTGCTGAAATCTCCCCTCCTTCCTTGTCCCCAACTGCCAGGCCCAGAAGAGTTTGATGTACCCTACTTAGGAAACGGACCTGGGAATCGCTGAGTAAGTCTGAAACCACTAAATGAATGTCATCAGTGTTAATCTCATGCAGCATTTAGCTGGTATCTACTGAGTAGATGGCAAATCTTTTCTTAGAAGATTTGATTTAATGCATGTTGCCATTCTTCGTCCAGAAGAATCTTATAAACCTAGTGTTGTTCTCTGACTTAATACTAAATGAGTCAATCACAATATCAGTGTTTAAAAGTATGTTACCTAAGCACTTCTTAATCTAGAACTCATGTTTTCATGTGATGACTTTTGACTTATATTTCAGCAGCTTCATGAAAGTAAAGTTAACTTCTTGGGCAAATCTAAATGCCAACCTGCACTTGACCATAAAAATGGGGTCATGGTTCATCACTGTAGGAAGCTTTTTATGGAGTAGGCAGAGTCCATTTCCTTTGTGTTAGTGAGTTCCTGTGGGATCCATGGAGTGCATCGGACATCCTTGATCTGCAACGGAATGGGGTCTGAAAGTATATGGATTCTTTATTATCCAAAATGTCTGTAGAAATGTTCAGAGCAGCATAAAACAAAGCCCTGTATGCCAGAATCTAGCACTGATGACGCAAATTTTCTTTAGCTATTTATAAATAATTGGAAAAATGTAACTTGAGATCGAAGGTTTAGAAAATGGAAGTAAATCATATGTATCATTCACTATAGAGGACTCCCTATGACTCAGATGTGGCCTCAGGTACTTGGATGCGTTTTCTCATTTAATGTGCAGACAGAGCAGCCCTTTTAGGTTACCTTCTATAATTTCTATTTTATAGAATAGGAGAAGTCTTGTCTCATGCGGAAGAAATAATTAGAGCAAGAGATAGGATGTGAGCTCCAGTCTAAGTAACTTCAAAGGCCTGCCTCATTACACGACACCAGATCACTTCTAGGGAACCAAGATTTGTTAGGTGAGAAAGAAAGCATACGTTAACATAGCCAAGGGATTCAGAGCACTGTCTATAAGATAGGGAAACTCAACAAGGAGAGATTTCCCAAACCAGAAGCGGAAGGTTTGGTAATAAAATCTGCCATTAACATTAAGAAGATCATGTCGCATGTTGGCTTGTAGTTAACATGGGCAGCACTGGAAGAACACTCGGGTAAAATTGCATTTCAGAGAAGTGCATAGGTATGTTTATTTTCCTCTGGGCAAATCCATAGGTCTTCTATTTGTAGCTGGGATATTTCAGTTATTTTGTAACTTTGAGGCCCAGTTACATGAAGCCAAGGCGTAACATTCAGAGATTATGCCTTATTTTTTACTAGAAGCTATCAGAAAGAATAAGAGCATGATTTTAAATTGCAACAATGAAGATTCATAGACTGTCATATCTATTAATTAGACAAGTTTTAGCTTCTTAAAATATAAATATCTGAAATGCAAGATAGTTATGGCAAGAAATCCTCATAAAATTCTAAATCCTCTAATAACATCGAAAGTAACAGAAAAAATTAACTTGAGGGCAGAATTTCAGAATACATACTGTCAGTATAGAACATTCAAATCATTTAAATTAGTTCTAAATTATTAACAGCAAGCCTTAATATCTAATCTATGAGGCATGCACAAGTCTAATGTAAAAAAACTAAACAAGAAGATGAGTTTTATTCCTCTTGCACAGCACTAGTCTCTGCAGGTGCTACACTGTCAGTTCAGGATTAGATCAGATTAAGTTCCTTGAGTCCATTGTGAAAGCGAAAGTTGAATGTAAAACTAGAAAGTCTATGAAAAGACAACCAAATTTTCCTTCTACCAGCTCAATCAATTATGTCTCTGGCTACCTATGAAACAATCACAGAGGACTGAAGAACTCTTGATGCCTGAATCATAACAAGACTGACTGCAGCAGAATTTCTAGTGGTTGGAAGCAGGTATTAGGATTTTGTTAAGCTTCTTAGGTTTTTTGAAGGGAAAACCCACGTTGGAAATCAATGTGCCAGAAAAACTGGGGCAAAGAGAGGACTAAATCTAAGTTTGCCTACTGTTATTTCTAGGCCACAGAAAAGCTAGCACCTCTTGGCAGAAAGAATCAGCAGCCTTGCTGAAGAATCAATTCAGGTCACTAAGCACTTCCTTTTATTTCCCCATTCAAATATTCTTGCCTTCAAGGAGTTTGTACTCAATTAGAAAATAGCTTACAACCTCAGACAATTAAGCGTGACACAATTTAGCCAGAGCAGTCAGATTGTGTCCCCTAATCATGAAGAAAAGACAAAGAAGACCTCTTCCTGGTTAGCAGAGGAGAAAGAAAACTGCTTTCAGGGAAGGATGTAACCTAGAGAAAACATGACAGAGGAAAGAGGTGGGTACACAAAGGCCTTTAGACTCACAAGCAAAAGTACATTTCAGGAAGACTAGGTGGATCAAGAAGCCAGAACATGAGAAAACTTTGGGAGAATTGCAACAGTAGTTCAGAGAGGCCCTCTTCCTCTGTTTAGAGGCCCAGGCAATTGTATAGGCCCAGTACTTGAATTTTAGAGTTATGGTTGCTCCAGAAATTACCCTCAGATAGCACAATTATCACATAACATACACTTCCCAAAAAGGGAATGGTTAAAAGTTCACTTTTGTAGAGACATCCTGCTGGAAGGAACTTGATGAGGTCAACAGAGCTATCCCCCAAGCTTTTAGGTCTTTATTAAGCTCATAAAAGTGAGATTTCACTCAGAAAAAAGCTCATTTTTATTTTACTGATTTACGAAGGGAGCTAGTCTGGTCAGTGAAAATGTCAATCAATTCCTGTCTTAAAAATTAACTGAAGTGAGAGGCTAGCCACCACGGAGACAACTGTAATCTAAGTGAGGAGGCGGGGGAGAGAATTGAAAGTGAATTTTCTATGAAATCTTAAATAATTAGTTATTTGTCAAAATATGCATCAAATTTCACAACTATAATTTCATAAGCTGCCCTTCATGAAAAGATTTCAACAGGAATGACAGCTATTTGCTCAGAGCCATATGATATCTCACAAGCTTAATTCTTCAACACAAAACTCATCAGTATTTGGGGTGAGGCTTGTATCATAGGATTTTATAGTCAGTGCAGTGTAAACCCAAGGTATGTGCATAAATCACACATGAGAAAGGCCTTGATGGTTTCACTTGTCACTTGTTGGATATTTTAGGCTGCTCAGATGCTAGAGAGATTTTCATTGCTGCTCCTGATTCCCTACATCCAATAAAACAGAGACAACTCATTAATCACCCTCCAAAATCACTAGCTAAATTGTCACTAACTAGAATATTTATTAACTTGGATGGCAGAAAAGTGGGACCAATCATAGCTGACACTGCTGGTCAGGAAGCAATGCTGAGTGTTTCACTTTTCTTTTTTTTTTTTTTTTTAAGTGTAAGTTGGTGTGACTGGTGAAATATGCCCTTGCCCTCAGCAAGTCAGGTGACTTTGAAAGCAAGGAGATAGCTGCCCCCCCCCCCCGCCCCAGTATCATGGAAATGGAATGCTTGCTGTCCTCTCAGCAAGTACAATCTGAAGTCAGGATGCTTGTGTCCAATCACTCTCTGACATGTGTAATCTAAATGATTTTGTGTCAGATATTTAGCCCTTCCAGTTTCTTTAACTTAGAAAGGCTAACTGTAATGACCCTTTTGGAGAGTGAATTTATTATTATTATTATTATTATTATTATTATTATTATTATTATTATTATATAAAACATCACAAATAAGTGCTGGGTAAAAAGCACAAGACCAGTGTGCAATAAATATCCACCAGCAATGCTATTAATCCATTTTGTTCCAGCACTAGGCCATCTCCATAGTTCAAAGGTTTTCTTTGCAAAATGAGCTGGTGCTAAAACATTAAACTGCTCCTAATGTTGGAAAGAGAAACTATAAAATTACTTATGTTAAGTATATATACTGTAAATATCTAATTACATAAGTAGGTATATAGTATATAAATGTACAGAGATAATTATGTGTTATGGAAAATAAATAAGACTTAGAGAATCTCTTAACAACCCAACAATTTTCCTAATTTTTATTTTTTTTTGTCTTTTTGAGACAGGGTCTCACTATGTAGTTCAGGCTGGCCTTGAGCTCACTTTTGTAGCCCAGGCTGGTCTCAAAATCGTACTGATCCTCCTGCCTCAGCCTCCCGAGGGCTGGGATTACAGGAGTGAGAACTTTCCTAATTTAAAACATCTAGAAAAAATTTGTAGTCCTACAACTAATAGTTCCATAGTGTGTGTGTGTGTGTGTGTGTGTGTGTGTGTGTGTGTGTGTGTGTTAGAGAAAGTTTAAAAGAAAGGAAAATAGTATTTGTTAGAGAGACTACAGAATAGAAGAGGAGAGGAGAGGGCAAGTCAGGGCTGGATGTAAGTTGGAGAGAGAATCAGATAATTAGAAAACAATTGCAAGATATTTACAACCTACAGCAAAAAAATGCCTTTAAAACTATTGATCTAATGATGCTCTCTTCTGGTTAAATATACAATAATAAAAACACACAGAAATGATTTATAAGCTTTGGTTATAATTGGGTGTCAATTGAAAACCTATTACAATTGCTCTGTTGAAAGCTCACGGCTTCTGTTAACAACTGGCTAGGGACACAACTTGTGCTTCTTCCAGAAACTCAATATTTGTTTTCAAAGCACAATAATGATCAGGGGCACAAGGCTGGAATGGAGAAGGCAGTACAGGTGAATATTTGAATACTACTGGCTTCTGTTGTAAGATTCAAACTCCAGCATGATGGCTACAGTTGCTCACTTAGGGGATCCAAGGCCCTCAGCCTATGAAAGAATGAGAAAGACGGCTCTGGATGATAGAGAGGTAGAATATGAGTTATTCCCGACCAGAAGATTTCAGGGCTGCTGTCAAATGACTTATATTAAGATAATGATTGCAGATATTGAAACATAAACCCTGGTCTTTTCTGGGACAAAGGATGTTTCCCCATTTCTGCCATTGCAAAAAAAAAAAAAAGGAGAACAAAACTAGGATCTCATAGAACCTCTTGCCAATCCTAAATTAGTTACACCATTTCCAAGAGTTTCACCTTCATCTCTGCACAATAGGAGAAATGGTGCTAACAGATCCTAATTGTAATGAAAATTAGAAATATAGTACACAATTTGTTGAACATGATTACAGATGCAAAAAAATTATACTAACTAGTATCAGAATATAAAAGTATGCCTTACTTCAGTCAGCTACAATTGTTTTATTTTCAATTGGAACATGATGTAGATAGAACTTTAGAAATAAATCAAAATGAACTGAACAAAATTTTGAACAGATTAGAGTCAAGCATGGAGAGCCAGATTTTAAAATAAGGATCTCATGCTTCAATGAGCACTGAAAGAGTAGGTTGAGAAAATTTTATGTTCTAGAGACAGTATAAGGAGAAAATAGCAATCTGTACATATTTTCCATTGTATTTTCCCTGTAAATGAAACAAATCATTAAAATATCAAATTGTGTGCACTCGAATAAAGATTAAACAGATCATGCATTTTCTTTTGTACCTTCTACATGACTTGTTAAGTTCTGCGGAATTCTTTGCTATCTTTTAGATTTCACTCTTTTTATTGGCAGAATCTCCAGCTCTAAATATACAGGGGGGGAAGCAGCTCTATGAATTGGTATCAGAGTTGAGTAAAGTTTAAACATAGCTTTAAAAATGTATGAAATCCAACATCTTAATTACACTTCATTATATGTACTTAGTTATCTAGAGAGGTGAGGTGGAAAATTGGGAGAAAACGATGCTGTTCAATTCCATAGAGTGATGAGTGATCATTTTTTGCAGAATTTCAAACATTCTACCATCTACTCACAAGCTCTGGGCTCTGATTTTTGTGAAAGCCAGATGGCAGAGCTGTGAATGACACTGCCCACAGCTATAAGAACTAAAGGTAACTTGATTGGAAAATAGGCAGTATTGTTCTTGCTTAACACAATTTAGTTATAAACCATCTCTTGAACACCACAGGTGACATGTAAGAAAATATGGACTCTTCCACCTGGGGCCCAGCGTGATGAGCATTTGATCATAGAGAATGTCTTTCTTCCACAAACTAAACATGTTTCTGAATATGATTTTTCTTTTCAGTTGTACTGGCAGGACAAGGGAGCAAAGCTGGCAACGTTTTTTCATTGTATTTCATTTTTTGTTTATGATCAGTATCTGCCCCTTAAGGTCTTCCTGCTAACTTTTAATTGGCTGTGGGCTGAGAAACATTTGTTCTTTTTTAAAATTGTATTTATTATGTTATGGCTGGCTCAACCTGCCCTGGGCGTGGGGCTGGTGCAGCACGTGGTGCCAAGGATTGAACCTCAGTCCCTGTGGTTGCCTAAGCTTGCCAAAGCAGGTGCTTTAGACTGCTGAGCTATCTTACCAGCCCCAGCATTTGTGAAAATCATATTTAAAATAAACACGAGAGCTTTATTATCTCTTCTATGACTAAAAGTTTAGGGACTTTATCGCAAGGATGAAGTATAGATAGGAAAACCATTTTTAAAGATCCTTCCAGACTACTTGTTAGATGTTGAGAGAGGAAAGTTCTCCAAGGAATGAATTCTAATCAGTTGAGTAGGAAGGCTGATTATCTCACTAGCTGGGTAGGGCTTGTAGAGACATAAGCAGTAGGCATAGCGAAAGAGACACTCTGTGCTGCAGCCCCAAAGAGACCTCCACTAGCTCCAACATGGTCATGTTCGTCCCCTTTGGGGCTTTGCTTGACCACACTGTCCTCACCAGTCTTCTGTGCCACTGTCCAGAGCTCATCCTTTTCCTCCTCCTTTTGCTGTGTCCCCCTCCAATTCCCTGTGGCAGTTCTAGACCTGATGTTATGGGCCCTGAGGAAAGCCCACTGCTCTGCCAACCCAGGGCTGCAGAGCAGGCAGTTTGTTTATGAGATGTGGTTGTGACAAGCAGGCTGCAGTATCCCCTTGCTCAGTGTAAGAACGGGAGTTGAAAGATTCAGCTGTCAGACCAGTGTGAGGCCTCATTTTTCTTCTCTGATGGGTAGGGTGCCCCTCTCTGCAGCCAATGTTTGATTGTGATTAATTTGTCAGGGATGGCTGTACAATGGAAATGGAGAATTGGATTGCCAATTACAGACAGTCTTCTCTCAGACCTCTTGGCAAACAAGCACTTTTCTGCAGCCTGACAGTCCCCAGCATGCTGGATTTGGCCTAGAAGTGAAGGAATCCATTCTCAAGTATATTTTAAAGAAAAAAGCGTCAAGGTGACTTTTTTTATATAAACATATACCATGCTTCAGGAGATTTGGTGACATGTGTCCAGGTGTTCTTGGGAAGCTCCAAAGGGACAGAAGCCACTCTGACATTTGTTTTTCATTCTGTGGGTATAAAATATTCTATACCTCTGATTTACATCTCAACAGTATGGATGAAAGTCACACAAGAGTCCATTTCCATGCTTACCACTGGAAAAGCCCAAAGGGAAGAGTACCTCTCACTGTCTCTGAGGAGTTCAGAGCACACTAATCACAAGCATGCCACCTTTTGTTCCTTCTCATTTCCAGAAGAATATAAGCAATTGCACATTGATAGCCACTGCAGAATAATGTGCTTTCCTTCTCTCAAAGGAGATGTGACCTTCTCTTTAAAAAAAAAAAATATTTGATCAACATCTCAAAGGAATAGATTCACAAATGAAGAAATGTCTTTGGCTGTCAAACCCTGTGTGCCTCTTAATCAGATTTGCTTTCAGCTGTGAGTGAGATGGATGTGGAAACATTTTACAGTTGAAGAAAATTGTTAGCAAACTGACAACTCTGGAAATGATTCTAAGAAAACTCACTGTATCTCTAAAGCACCTGAGCTACAACTGTCAAAGTGTGTCACTATTAATTGATTCTTGCATTAAATACTTTGTCCATTTGCAGGAGTGGGAATGGATAAAGTAGGTCTTGTTTGAGTCAGTGAAAAAACGCTCCTTGTCATCATCTTGTAAAGAATAGTTGGAAAAAGTGGCTACAAATATTCAATAGCAAAAAGATTGAAAAGAAGAACCTTAGCATCCTAAAATTTGCCTGTAGGCTGTTTTCTGATTGAAATATGAGAATATGCATACCTATTCTTCACATTCATAAACACACATTGGATATGTAATGCATTTATTACATGTGTTTGCACAAAGCACACAAAACATGTAATAGTCAGCATTTAATGCACGCTTATAAATAAAAATCAATAATGGAAAAAGTATTACAATTACCATGTCAATTTTATATGTGTGTTTCTAGAAATTGAACCCAGCACTTTACACATGCTACGAATGCATAATACCACTAAGCTAAAACTCAGATCCCTGATTATCAGGTCTAAAGATGTTATAAAAAAAAATGGATTTTTATCTAGCTAATTAGATGCCCACTTAAAGTTATGCATATGTATATCATATGTATATGTAGACATATATATATATATATATACACATGCTTTATATATATATATATATATATAACATATACTATACAAATATAGAACACATATTTATGTATGCATGTGTAAGTACACATCTGTGATATATCTGAAAATGTGTATGTATGAAGATTTTTTGGATGATGCAATATGTAATGTAAAATATTATCTAATATAAATAACATGATATATGTAATACATTAAGAGAAGAAATCCTGAATGAATTTATAAAGCATATCTTGAAGAAATGTGTATGTATGAAGATTTTTTGGATTATGCAATATGTAATGTAAAATATTATCTAATATAAATAACATGATATATGTAATACATTAAGAGAAGAAATCCTGAATGAATTTATAAAGCATATCTTAAAGAAATAAGCATTACTGAGTAGAAATCCACATAGGAAATAGTCACATATTTGGTTATATTTAGAGGCATCCATATGAACATTAAAAGAGTTCCTTTTAAAACTTATCCCAATTACAACAGGGGATAGAGCTCAGCAGCATAAGTACCTGCCTGGGAAGCTCAACATCTTGAGTTCAATACCTGATACAAAAAAAAAAAACCGAAAAAAAAAAAAGAAGGAAGGAAGGAAGGAAGCAAGGAAAAAATTACCCCAATTGCATGTTATCCTTGGTAATCATTACAGTTTGGATGTGAAATGCCTCTCACAGGTCTCTGTATTAAAGGCTGAACTGTCACACAGCAGTGCTCAGAAATGGCACCTGGAGGATCTGACCTCACCGATGGGTGAATATATATTGATGGGTTCACAATTTGATGGCACTATTGGGAGGCAGTGGAATGTGTAAGAGGCAGGGCTTAGTTGTAAGAAGTAGCTAGATCCCAGGACCAGCTTGCATGTAGGTAGGAACTTTTGCCCACACACCTCAACCTTCCCTGCCTGCCCAGATCCCAGGCAGCATGCATGTAGTAACTTTTGCCTGTGTGCTGTGACCAGAAATTCCCCATCCAGACCCCAGACCTGGTACCTCCTGTGGAACCCTGAATAAAATTTCTCTACAGAGAGGTTGTGGGTCAGACCCTCCCAGTAATCCAGGAGCTGAACATCTTTCCAGAGGAACACAGCTGGTTCACTTCCATGGGCTGCAGCAGAACGGAGCTGAGCACAGCAGCCACACCCAGTAAGGCGCATGTAGACAAGGTCAAATTTAGTAGATCTGGGCCTGAAATTCAAAAGGTGCTAATGGCATAACTATACCAAAGCTCCATACCAAAGGCCAGAGGAGAGTGCTATACAAAACGACAAAGAGAAAGGGGACAGATGCAATCTCAGGGCCCAAGCCCAACCAAAACAAATGCCAGAGACAATAGTGTAGAAGAAAATGGAAATCTCACAATGGAAATCTCTGAATTATTCACGTCTGAAGAAAAGGAACCAATGCAGAAAGGTATAGGGAAAAGCAGATCAGAAATAATCACTGAATTAAAAAAAAAGAAATCTCTGAATTAATAGCATCTGAAGTAAAGGAACAACTGAAGAAATGTGCAGAGAAAATCCAGTCATAAAAAAATCTCTGAAGTGAAAAAAAAGAGAGAGAGAGAGAGCGTGGATAACTATAATGAAACAATTAATAGATGTTTCTAAAGAAGACATTGATAAAAATAAGAAGAGAATAGAAAAATGTCAGAATCCTTGAATGAGAAATGTATGCAAGAAATAGATACAATGAAGCAGTTTCAAAGAGAAATACAGGACAAAATTTCAATCACAAGCTGGCAACACCATATAAAAGAAAGTGAAGATAGAGATTCAGATCTTAAAGACACAGCCACAGCTAGTGAAAAAGTAAGAAAGGATCTCTTAAAACCAAATAGGATTCAGGAAATAATAATTCAACATCTGTAAGATGATGCAAAGATGAACAACATGAAACTAATAGGCACCAACGAGAATGAAGGAGTCAATACAAGTGATGTAAAAAGAATATGAGTAATAGTAATATCAGAAAACTTCCCAAATATGAGAAAACAATCTGGCATTCAGAAACTGAAGCATGTGGAACTCCAAATAACATCCCACCTAAATACACACGCAGACATATAATCATACAATAATGAAGATCCTAGAAATCAGCAGAAGAGTAACATACTAAAAGCTGCTAGAGAAAAAAACAAAACAAAACAAAACAAAACAAAACAAAAAAAACAGATTGTATTGAAAGGAAAACCCATAAGAATAGTGGCAGATTTTTTTTTTTTTTTTGCGGGACCGGGGTTCAAACTCATGACCTTGCACTTGGAAGGCAGGCACTTGTGCCACAGAGCTATCTCCCTAGCCCCTAATGGCAGATTTATGAATTCAAGTAGAGCAAGGAGCAGAATGCTTCAAATCCTCCATGTGAACAAATTCAGCCCAGACTGCTATACCCTGCAAAACTGTCTTTCAAGTATGAGGGAGAAGTCAAATACTTCTATGACAAAGAATGAATAAAGAATTCCATGATGTCAAAGCCACGCCTACACAGACAACTAACAGATATTTTAGAGAGGAACCAAAATGACCCGAACTCCACGAATGACAACGAAAGGAAACCACCAAATAGGACAACGAATTAAACACAGGAGAAAAAGGGATAAACACTAGCAGGTAAATAACATGGCAATCATAGGTCAGTACATTTCAATTATAACTATCAATGTAAATGGACTTAATTCTCCAATTAAAAGAAATAGACTGGCACAGTGCATTAGGAAGAAAATCCAACAATAAGCTGTACAGGAAACTCATTTAACTTATAAAATATTTTTTAATTTAATATTTTTATTGTTTAAATTTAACAATGGTTATATTACATATTTTCATCATCAGATCAGTTTAGATTAATACATATAGGTATATAAGATTGATCAAACAATTAAACATTAACCCTTTTAAATCAACATTACTTTTTTTTTCTTTTCCCCTTTCTTTTTTTTGTAAGTTGACATATTGCATATTGTCCTCACAA
>PVJA010054089.1:0-11715 GCA_004027025.1 Myocastor coypus
CAAACTCTTCCGGTTGAAAAGAAATAGTCCATGCTTTCTGTGGCATAGCTGGTCCTAACTTGGATTTTTGTTTTCTGAGCCTGCATCTCCACACTCCTGTATGAAGCAGACATGCACCTGTGAGGCTGGTTCACTGTGCCCTGGTTGCACCACAGAGCATGGTGGCGGAAAACTATGCACACACAAGTTAATGGAACTGGATTTATTACTTGAAGGCAGGTGGGAAAGGGATAATGGAATCCAAAAAATGAGAGAAAAACAGTCCTCTGGGCTGTAGGAAGTCTGCCCTGTGGTGAATGAAGGCTTGAGTTTTGTCTGATTATGTTTTACTGGTAGAATGGCTTAAAGACCCTAGAAATGTATCTTGGGCTTCATAGCAGGGGAATACGTAACCCACTAAGTGAAAATGTCAAAGGATTCTCTTTTCTACAAGGGGTTAGAACAGAGCCTCAAGGATTCCAGCTGGCTCTTCCTATCGCAAGATGTTATGTTTCTAGCGTTTCTTGACGACTGTGAGTGAGAAAAGGCAAAACTGGGTCATTTCAAGGAAAATTGAAGAAGGCTCATGCAGTGAACACCTGACCTAGAAATCATTTCAGCAAAGTTAGTCCATTGTGCACACTGATCATTTTCCCCAGGAGGAAGCGGGAATTGTCAAATTCATAGCACCCATGTAGCTACAACAATCTCAGTTCAACACCCTTGAGCCGTAGCCAGAATACATTTCCCCAGGCCCAACGGGAGCCATGACCACTGCTATGAGCAGGTTGACCAGATGTCACCAGAACAGTGATCTGGCCTAGCATGCTGGCGATCCAGGTAAACAGTTACTGAACCAAGGGAAGAAGGATATTTCAAGTGGCCCCATTGTTCATGTGGAAGCTGGTCATTCCTGCAGTTGACCGAGGGTAGGTACTCTCAGAGCCCCAAAGCCCAGGCCAGAGCTGTGACTTGCTGGATATTTTCTGAGGCCTGATTCTGCAAAGGGCCACTTGCCAGTTGTCAGCTTTGTTAGTCACCTTCATTTAGGGGACCAAAAGAGCACACAGGTGAGATGCATGCTATCTGAGGTACTGATTTTGGCTTCCTTTTAATTAGTGGATGTCTCAAAGGGCAAGAATTTTAGCTTCTTGTACACAGGATATTTCCTGGCTTCCCACACAGCTGGCTGTGGCACTTAGGACATAAGGGTGTATTGTCAGTATTTGCAACCTGGAACTCTGCTTGAACAGCTAGGATTGGATACTAGATTGCTAGGGAGGTTCACGCTATACCGTCCACAGCAAGGCCCAAATTAATACTTGTCTCGTCACCCATTCAGCACATGGTATTCTTTGAATCACTCATTGGGGCTTGGGTAGCTTATGTGGCAAAAAGAGGTAGATATTATTATGGGTCAAGTTCTTAGATGTGCTGGCCATAATTTTTGAGTAAACATGATGCTTGGTGCTATAAGAAGTCAAAATGTCACCGTTCATGGTGAACCTGAGCATAAAAACAATAGTCACTGGCCCTTGAAATAGCACAAAGCAAGCCGGGCATGGTGGCATATGCCTGTAATCCCAGCACTTGGGAGGCTGAGGCAGGAGGATTGATGTGAGTTCGAGACCAGCCTGGACTACAAAAGTGAGCTCAAGGCCAGCCTGAACTGCATAAAAGACCCTGTCTCAAAAAAACAAAAACAAAAAAACAAAAAAGAAATAGCCAAAGCACTGATCTATTACCAGATAAACACAGAAAGTCAGCATCTTTATCTCAAACCTTTCTGATTTCACCACCCCTCTCTCTATTCCTCCCTCCCTTAAATTAATGGGAGTAAAAGTTCATTGCTCTCTGCTGAGTACTCAGAGACTTGGCCCAATCTATATCTGCCCAGCAATGCACAATGCATGATGTTTGAGCCTGCAGCGCTCCTTTACTGAACACCCTAGCCAAGCTGCTTAACATTTCCAGGTTGCTTCATAGCTGTCCTTTGAGCCACAGAGCTCGCCTGTCTGCAATGTTTCCTTCTCCAGTGCCTGAGGAGCTACCTGAGTACCTTTTTATTCCTACCCAGTTTCCTCTGAGCTCATGTAAGTGGGTGCTTCTTTAATGTGTGATCTTGAGTATGAAAAACAACCCATGAGAATTTATACCACAGTCCTCTGTCTTTGCTTCAACTCATGAAGTTATTTCATTCACATCTGCCAATGCCAGGCAGTACCATTCCTTTGCTACAGCTCATCTAGCTGCACACTGGGGCCTGCAACCTCAGGCTGACATTTCCTCTTCGATCACATCTAGGGAGTATTGTGTTTCCTGTTTGATCTGGAAGCTGGGGTTCTGGAAATCCAAACCCAGACCACTGTGGCAACAGGATGAAATGGGATCATGGCTCTCGGGTTCCTGACTATTTTGATTCAGTGAGACAGAACATGTACACACAAGTTACAGGGAGCCTATTGAACTTATTACAGACAGGCCGCAGAAGACTCTGCAAGCCTAGGATTTGGAAAATGCCAATTCCTAAGGTTCAAACAGTCTGCCCTGGTAGACGTAACTTTGTGCATACCCCACTTGCACTGTGGCTGAGATAGCTTGGAAACAACTTCACACAGGTTTTATACTTAGGGGTCTAACATACACTATGTTAACACAGAGAAGGGCGTTTTGTTTTTAAGAAGGGACAGGAACACAGCCTGGGATTCTCGGGCCATTTCCTCTCCATCTCAGTTTACTGAACATTGTGTGACTATTCAAAAACTCTGCAAATGAGAAGGGAAAGCTAGGTCCAACAAGGTCACGCAGAGAATTGACCTGCAGCATGCTCTTTGCTGCAGCCACCAGAGTTGATTTTTCCTGTTTGCCGGTGCACAGGCCTTAACCAGTGCAGCAGGCCAGATGCTTTCACCACTGAAAATGCATCTCAGGACCCTGGGTCTGACATACTTATGACTGAAATTACATTTTGCTAGCTGTGCTGTATTTATCATACCAATATGTCTCCCTTGAAAGCACAAGTACATGAACATAAACATTCACTCTTACATTTCTGGGATTTATGTACTTAGAAAGAGAAGTGGCACCTTAGTACACAAACTTAATTCTTTCCATTATTCTGCTAAAAACCTTAAGTGGATGCAAACTGGAATCAGCTTTCCCACTAAGCTCTACAGTGAACATAACTATTGGATTAGGTTTGGTTCTTGTCCAATTCAATTTCAAGCCAGAATCGTGGAAACAATTCAGTTCATGAACCAAGGAATTTTCGATAACAGGGGGAGATTGGGCTGGCTTATGTCTTTACATCCCTGAAAAATTTTCCTGATCTTTCCACTCCCTGTAGCTTAATCTATGCTTAAGAAAACAGATAATTTACAGATTCACTGAAATAGCGAGGTTTCTTCTATACCTTCAGTTTTATTTTCTAACTTTTCTTAAGAGAGTAACACAGACAGATAAGCAATATTATAAGCAATATTATATTTACATCATTTTTGGTTGTGTCTGCCATAAGAACTCTAGTCTTTATGTTATATGTCACGTAACATACATATTCAGTTTGTTATTTATTATATTGTAAACATGATTATTTGATAAAATTGTATTATACTTCTCTATAACAACACAATATATATATATATATATATATTTGTTAAATTAGTAAGTATTAATATTTTGAGTTTATAGACGACATAACTTAACTTTTCTTTTGTCCCTGTAGTATGTATGTAATTGCGGATCATTTCTTTTTCAGTGCTTGCCTCAAATATGTGCTGTAGAAAGTATACTAAGAAAAAGTAGCATCCCTGCGCTGTACCTTTGAGCAACTTTCATTCTTTCCAATTATTTTCAACATTGTAGGAAATGATGAAGGATAACAAAGGAAGATTCTCATGCATGTGTATAGAAAGAGTGTGATAGGGGCTGGGGAGATAGCTCTGTGGCGCAAGTGCCTGCCTGCCAAGTGCAAGGTCGTGAGTTTGAATCCTGTCAGACACACACACACACACACACACACACACACACACACAAAGAGTGTGATGAAATATACACTTACATATCTAGACCAGCAGTCTCTGAAGAATGTTTATGACTTTTATAAACAATCAGAATAGCCATAATACAGTTTAGTTTGAAATAATATATATGTATATATGTATATACATATATATATATATATATATATGTATATACATATATATATATGATTTTATTGTTGATATTTGAAAGGACGCAAAGACAGTTTTAGGAGGAAAAAAGGTCATTTTATTGGATAAAGTAGAAAATCAATGTAGTAATTGTTCTTTTAGGTAGAATGCTTACATTTTATTTCCACATTGTTGCTCAATTCCTTTGTGCATTCAATACAAAAAAGTCAGAAGTTAAATATGGATGCTTGATTCGCAGTGAAATGTGATCTTTGAGGTGGTTGAGAAATAATAAATGAAGATTAGATCAGGGATCTGTCCATGCTTTCTTGGGACTATTATTATTGAAAGTACAGTGTAATTGAAGATTGTGGCATGACAATTTGGTGGATGTATCTCATTGAGTTCGTTGCGATTGAATTCCAAACTACTGAATAATTATTGATCTTTGACTTTTTGTAATTTAGAAAAAGTAATGACAAGTGAATAATGCTTATGAATAACAGACTAACCGGTGACAGAATTTGCCAAATCCAATGAATGTAAAATATGATCTTGTTCTGCTCCATCAAGAGCCAATCATGGATAGAACAAAATATTTACCCTGAGAAAATACAACTTGAGTCACCAGCGAAGTGACAGAGGTTTCCTGTGGACTTCGGCAAATAAGAAAGTTTACTGTTGCATTTTTATTATTGATCTTCTTGTTGCCGAGGATTTATGATGCTCATTACATTGTGCTTTTTCTCAGTCTTAGCCTTGCAGTGGGTGCTTTTAGGAACTAAACCTGTTTATTAAATGAATGGATACTAAAATTGGTTTCTAAATCCTGAAGCCATTTGAAGAAGATCTAAGGGAAAAAGAGGGCAGTCTCAGTGAGAAGGTGGAATTTGGAAAATTTACCCGGGAAAGATAGGATGTGGTTGGATGTGTGATATTTAAGCTGTTGCACTGCAGAATGGTGAAAGGAAGGTTTTCTGTTTGGATGTTTCCTTAAGGGGTCAGAGGATGTGGTGGACAGCTAACCAGTGGTCAACTTCTTATACCCAGCTGAATTAAATTAGGCTCGTTCTGGGTGCAGGAGGCCCACGTAGGGGTTGTTGCACACAGCCTAAAAGGCATAACAGGAGGAGCTGCTGAGGTGCTATTAGGGGTGATGTTTGGAAAAGTTGTTGGAGCTGTAGGAAGCTGCTGGTTCCTTTGGGCTATTTCCTGGAGGATCCTATCTTGCTGGCTCTCCTGATAAACTTTGGAGGAGCTTTGGTCCTCCTCTTGAATATCACCTCCAGGCCCTAAAGAGGAAGAAGATACACTGCTAACCTTGTGGAGAAGCTTTTTGTGTTTGCTTTTCTAATGGGAACTCGACTTTGCACATTGCTGGAGGAGCTTGGGACTTCACTGTTGCAGAGCATGGCTGTGGTACTTCTAGGGAAGCTCTGGTGCTTACTTTGAGTGTTGCTCCCTAGATCCAGTTTAGATCCTTCAACCTGCTAGCACAGATCCTTCATCCTGCTGGCATAGATTTTCTTACACCACTGACATTTGAGGCTTTCTAGCACAGATCTTTGAAGTGGACTTGCATGACACTTTGTTGTGCACTCGAGGCCTCCAGCTGGATTAATGGGAACCATTATTATGAGCTCTAGGTCTTCAGCTGGACTTATGCAGGATATTATGATTTAAACCCTCAGCTGGAGTTTTTAGTGTTTATATGTGTGGACAGGTTTCCTGCACTGCTTGTATATGATGCTTGGGTGATTCTTTACAAAATAATCATATAAAATGTGTCCTGTGCTTTATTATTGCCCTTGCAAAAACCTCAAACCACGACAGGGAGACACAGTATGGCTTGTTTTCAGAAACTAAAGCCAAGATCTAGGTTTTCACTTTGGTCTTGTGGTTTTCAGAATGAACTTACTATATTGTTTTTGGTCAGAATTTAATTATGTGGTTTTCAGGAATATGCAGTCTTTGGACTAGTGATGGAGGGAAACAAAACACATCACATTTATGAAAACGTCCATGTCTGAAAAAGGGCATCTGCTATACTGATATTCAAAACTTCGACACTAGACATAGTCTAGATCACACAAATCACCATATCGTGTGCAACATCCCTTACCCTAAATAGCCTATTTGACCCTCACATCTCCTGGCTATCATGTGTAAGTCTGATAATGAGAAAACTGAGCCACCAAAAATTTGTGAAACTCATACAAGGTGGTATGATTTCTGTTTACTAACAACTTGTTTATTGCAATGATTTCAATAGACTGATATTACGTCCTGTATGTAATCATCTTCTCATCTAATGTTACATTTAGAAAAATTATAGATTCAACATCCAACATTTAAATCCAAATATTTTAGGTGATCTGGTAATATAAGCATAGGTGTGCATTAGAAGGAGCCTCTTCCTGAGTTGATGTTCAGGAACTCTTTCCTCTCTCTTTTTCTTGCCCTTTCTCCATGCTGACCCATGCCAAGGGATACTTTGTTGATAAACAGAGGAATTGGGGCCAAAGTTTTTCTTTCCACCTGCAGCTACAGAGCAAACAAAGATATTTTTCTATTTCATCTGCTGTTGCTGAAAATGTCTTGATTAAACTTACATATGCCCAGCTCTTTTCATATAGATGAATAATATGTAAATGAGGAAGAAACATTTCCCCCCCTCAAAAAAAAAATAAAATTTCTGTAGAATGTAAAAGTCTTTTCTGAGTAAAAATGAACACATCAGGCACAAGGGAGTTTCACCTGCTCTCCTGTCCTATTCCTCTTGAAGTTAAGCCTGCTCTGGAGATTCTGACAAGTCTGCACCCCTCAGGGTCAGCCAGGTGAGAGCTGTACATTAAACCAACAGCCAACATCATGCTAAGTGGACCAAAAGCATGTTTCTGGACACATCAGACTGAGCACTTAAACAAGAGAAAAAATAACAGAAAAAAGGATGAGAATACAAGAATTTAAATTATCGTTGCTTATTACATGATAGTCTACATAGAAGACCCACAAAACTCCACCAAAAGTATTCTGGATTTAAAAATCAAATTCAACAGTATATATGGATGTAAATACAACACTAAAAAATCAATAGCATTTTTGTGTAGAAACAATAAACTCTCTAATAGAGAAATTAAAGAAATAATACCCTTCATAATAGCATCCAAAGAAAAGAAATACTTAGGAATCAATGTAACAAATAAAGTAGAAGAGCTATACATTGAAAATTACAGTACTCTGAAAAACAAGATTGAAGAAGATATCAGAAAATATATTAGGTGATAGGTAAAAAGAACTAATATATAGAAAATGACCATATTCCTAAAAGTGTTGTACAGATTTAATGTAATCCTGATCAGAATACCATTAGCATACCTATAGAACTAAAGGACAGTTTCCTCAAATTTATTTGGAACCAAGAGAAATCTACAATAAAACCTGAACAATAAAGGCAAGGCAGGAAGTATCAAAACCAGTGACTTGAAATTATGCTACAAAGCTATTGTGATAAAACCAGTATTTTATTGGGGAGAAAAAAGCACCTAGGCATCAGTGGGATAGAACAGAAGATGAAGACAGAACAACAAATATACGCAGTCACCATGTCTTTGCAAAGGAGCCAACAAGACTCCATGGAATAAAGTCTCTTTAATAAATAGAGCTGGAAAAACTGGCTGTCCATATGATGAAGACTAAAACTAGACCCATTTCTATCACCATGCACTAAACTAAATTACAAGTGAATCAGAGATTTAAATATCAAAACAGAAACACTGAATCTAAGTAGGTATAAACCTTGAGACATAGGTATAGGTAGAGACTTCATATGAAAATCAAACTGCAGGGGAAATACTCCAAACAACAACTGGGATCTCATTTTATTAAAACAATGGTGTACATCAAAGAAATCACGTAGAGCATAGCTAACTGGTGGTCAGTCTCTTACACCTAGCTGAATTAAACTGGTGCTGGATGCAAAAGACCCACCTGAGGAGTGTTGCCAGCAACATAAAGGCAGAACAGCTGTCCTTGCACTCTTTGGATGTTCTTTGAAGAAGCTCTTGGAGCTTTTGGAAGCTTCTGGCTCTTTTAGACTGTTGTGCTGCAGGACCTTGTCATACGGACTTTCCCAATGAAGTTCAGAGCAACTTTGATCCTCATCTTAAGCATTATTTCCTGGCTCTGGAGGGATGCGTGATACACTGCTCAGCCTACTGGAGAAGCTTGTTGCATTGGCTTTCCTAATGGAAGCTCAGCTTTCCTCATCACTGGAGGAGCCTGGGATCTCACTGTTGTTGAGGGTGGCTGTGGTATCATTGAGGGAGCTCTGATGCTTACCAGCATTGCTTCCTGGCTTCTATTCAGATCACTCAGCTTGCAAGCACAGATCCACTATCCTACTGACATGGACTTCTTAGCTTCCACCACTGACATTTGGGCATTTCCTGCACTTTTTGCATATAATTCTTATAAAATAATTATATGACTCCTTATAAAATAATATTATAAAATGTGTCCTGTATTATACTGTTCACCTTGTAAAAACCCCAAACCATGACAAATCACCAACAGAGTACAAAGAAAATCCATAAAATGGAAAAAAGTTGTTATCCAACTGTCCCTCGGACAAAGGACTTTTATCTTAAAACACATAAAGAACTGAAAAAAAAGTCAGTGCTCCCTCTCCCCAAATTCAGAGATTCTATCCCAACAGCCCCACCATTTATTATTGATTTTTTTGTAATAGCTATTATTTGCTGAATGAAATGGAATCTCAGTATTGTTTAAATTTGCATTTCTTCATTGACCAATGGCACTGAACCTTTTTTCATGTATTTACTTGCCATTTGAATTTCTTTATCTGAGTATATATTCATTTCAAATGCCCATTTTTGAATTGGGCTTTTGAGTTTTGGGGACCTGATTTTTTAATATTCTTTTTATATTATTCAACTTATTATTTCTTTGAAGTATTTCCCATACAGTTTGAGAAATTTTGAATTGATCTCTTTGTATTTTGTTTGTTTGTTTGTTTGTTTAGGGAAGGTCTATAGGAGTGGTTCTTAATCTTTCTAATGCCCTGACCCCACAATACAGTTCCTCATATTGTGGTGACCCCAAAACAAAAAATAATTTTGGTGGCTACTTCAAAACTATAATTTTGCTACAGTTATGATTCAGAATGGCTTTAGGCGACCCCTGTGTTTTGGTTGTTCGACCCCCGCCGCTGGGGTCGCGACCCACTGCTTTATAGGGTGTTCAGGGTCTCCGTACTAGATCAGATTCATAGTGATCTGCCTGTTTATAGCCTCCCAATAGCTGTGATGAAAGGCGCGCACCACCACACCCAGTCTCAATTGCCCTCTCAGTGTGCCTTGGGTGGCGGGGCAGGCATGGAAGGCCCAGGGATTGAACTCCTGGCCCCTGGGTTTGCTTGCAGTTGCTTTAATCTGCTGAGTTATGTAGCTGCCCTTGAACTGATTTCTTTTGCAAAAGTTTATCTCTCTTTCATACCAGATACCAAACTCAGGACCTTTCGCTTGTCAGGCAGATGCCTATGTCACAAAGTAACCGCCCTGGCCCCGAATAGTTTTTTTTCCATCAGAAATTAATGCTGAAGTTAGCTAGAACTCAAATTACTAGTAAATATTCATTTTTTTCTTTTTCTCTTTTTTAAATGATAGTACAAAATAGGATTAAAACAGAAAAAAATTACAAATGATACAAATTTTCACTGAGCAAAATAATATGAATTGAATGTATTTGTTGTATCTGCTGCCCCCAAACCATTAATACAAGTTATTATTAATTTACTGTGCACTTAAAAATGAAGAGCTTCTTGTAATGAAATTTTGGTGTAGAGTTTATTGCCTTATAATATAGAATTATAAAGCTTGCTTAATGTTTCAGAATATACAGGTAAGTTAAATATGGAAAAACAGGAAAAAAATTAAGAATGTTAACAACGGCTATTGAGTTTTATCATGGACAAATACGAGGCTTAGACTATAAACAGAGCTGGATTCATAAAAGCACTGAAAGCCTTTTCTCCCAGAGAAAACTAGCCACAGAAAAAGTCCCACAGAGGCAGCACTGTCAGAAAAGGATTTGTGATAGGCTATGACTAGATGAGCTTTGGGTTATTGAAGGTACGCAATCAAGAGTGGCCTTCAGTGGAAAATCAATGAAAAAATCACTAGAAGCTCACATTAAAGTAAGGAAAAATGTGGTAAATAAAGTGGAGAGGATTGTTGCTCCAACATTAGAAAGCACTGGTATGGATTCAAACCCAGTATCTCCACAGGTCTTAGGACTTGGGTCAGCCCAATAACATAACTGAGCTTCGGTGTTTTCATCAGTAAGACGGAGTGATGGTGCAGTGATTGGACAAAGGATCCTTAACACAATGGCCTTGGATTCAATATGGATTCAATAAACCTAAAGTTTTCAGATATAAGAATAATTATTTGGAGGAGATATAAGACTTTAGCATTCAGAGTGAATTGCAATCCAAGATATTGAAAACTGGAAAGACAGGAGTCACTTTATGTTGGAGGGAGGACAGTAAGACTAGATGGGAAGAAACATCTTGCTAAGCTAGAGCAAAAATCCGATCATATCTCAGTTTCAAGGACTGTACCATATGAAAAAGCCTATGTGGAACACAGACTCAAAATGTTATCCATTATTAGAACAATGAACCATAAAGTGGTAGTATTAACATACAAAGAAGTATAGAAATTGAGAATTTAAAAATTGTTTCAACTGAAAGCAATATGAGAAGTATTCTGTTTAATGAATAACATATAGGCACAATAAAGTCATTCTTTGTCATTTCTGTAAATTTCACAAGGAGATTGGTGATACTAGCAAGGAGTAAATTATGCACTCTGCCCAAATTCAGAAAGCTGTATATGTATATTTTTTCACTTCTCTGAAAATATACTATACATCAATATTTTGTTTTTCTTTTGCGAAACCATTACTTGTGGAATTCTCCCTATCCGACAGTCACTGTTCCCATTACTTCTTATATCTTTTACACACTTTTAGCGAACCTCATCAGTTGTTTTTCTTCTACCTACACTTACTGGAAATACTGAAAATGCATTTCCTTTAAAAAGATCACACTGCTACTTTCAGGAGAGCTGTGGATCTGGTTTGGTTGTATGTCATGCTAATGAATCTGTCATATTGTATTACAGACAATCAGAAAACCTCAAAGAGTACTGTGAAAATTTTGGTTATTAAGCATTACCTTGTCTACAGTTCTTTAAAATAATGGAAGACTATGAGTCCATGAAAGTTCCTGTAGCAGGATCTCTAAGAGCTAAAACAGAATATAGGCTTAATTACTTTTCCATGCCTCTGTCATTATATACAGGGCCAATAAAGTCTACAAGAAGCTGGGGTTGGGGGATACAAGCCTATAATCTGCAAGCTGGGAGGCTGAGGCAGGAGCATTACAAGTCAGTTTCAGCCTTAATAAGTGAGCACAAGATCATTTTTGAAAACTAGAAATATTTTTTTAAAAGGCTCTAACAAGCCGGGCGTGGTGGCACAAGTCTGTAATCCCAGCACT